>MU857639.1:0-226456 GCA_033296725.1 Corynascus novoguineensis
TACAGGGCTTTGCTCTTTCCCGTACGCTGTACGAGCTTCCCAACTGCGTATCACATTTTCTTTTTTCTGTTCTCCATTTGCAGCGGCTCGACTTTGAACCAGGACCTGGCTGACAGATCGCCTTTGGACATTGTGATCTGAGATACACCTGAACGGTGGATCTTTACTTAGTTCTTAGATCGGTTTAGCATATAGTTCCTTAGAGCATTTTGGGTTTGAAATCCAATATTCTCCAGTACCATACCTACAACAGAACTGTTAGTGCGACGAATAGCGGTCCCTATCCTCCGTAATGCAACACTCCTTCTGTCAATAATCCGAAATATCGCTACACTTCCAGTGGGAGTACGTATCGTAACAAACGTCCATTCCATTACTATGATTTCAAGTTGAAACGCAGGTTTCAAGCTATGTCTATGCACTGTTTAATAATCGCCTTTGTACATTGAGACTAAGGTAATTGTGAGCTGATCATATATTACAACATGATAAGGAGGATAACGTTATAAGAATATAAAGACATCTGGAGAAATTATCTCTTCACTTTAAACCTAAGTGAGCAAAGATACGCCAATTGCCAAAGGGACTCTTCTCAAAGCAGCCATAGGGCCATCGCAATTCCTAGTCCCTGATTCTGATCATGAGTCGATTAACTGGAATACAGCGTGAACATTGAGTTGGTGAGCAATCATCGGGACCACCACACCGTTAAACACCTGGCTAATCAAACATCTGCATAGTGGATAGAGAGAAATACTGACTCCAGGCGCTCAACGCCCTGGAATCGCAGACCACATATTATCTGTAGGTTAGCCCTGCAGTTAAGATGTCTATTGGCTGATGGCAATGGTTTACCAGACAGACGGCGTAGAACTCGACCTACCTACAGGCGAAAAGACGTCATAGACTAGTTCAAGACTATTGTAGAAGTATAGCCTAGTATTTACCCTTGTAAGTGATGCAGTTGGTACGGGAAGCAGAAGCAGATGGTCAGATTCAGCTGTGTGGAAACGGCTGCCGAGTCAAGTGTGGGCTGCATACAACAGAGCCGGTACATGGAAGCCCTATGAGGCTCTGTAAGCTGCCAAGTCACAAACGGTGCCACACCGCCGGCTCGGGACCGGGCATGTGGGGCCGTGCAATCGGTCGTGTCCCGAGTTTGGGTCGCCGGGTCCGTCAGACGGGTCAGGAACCCGCATATGCGACGAGTATGGCAACATCTTTTAAGCTATTGCTGAAACAAACAGACCGGGCATCCAGCGCCCGGAATGGCAACGCCTACAAGAGGGCGCGACAACCCCTCCCCTCCCCTCCCACCCCCCAGCAAGGAAAAAATAAAAGGGGAGGGGGTGGGGGGGAGAACAGACACGGACCGTGTCTTAACCGGTTATCGTCGCCATATACGGCATAGACATTCGAGAACTAGCCATGGGTGGATGAAACAGAAACGGGGTCGAAATCGCTATATCTTAGACTTTGATCAGCCACCTCACAGAGCCCGCGGGAGATTTATTTTGATCCTAAGACCAATCCATTGAAAATGGAGGATACAAATGCCCACTAATCCAGAAGTTCTTCGCTATACCATTGCTAGTGACACCGCGCTTCAGGGCTCTAGTTAGGACGGGCCCATTTTAAATAATTTGGATTTGTGTGCTTACTGGAAGCCTCTGACTAGCAAAACATCACTTAAGTCATCTCACAATATAACTAACCAGTTATACCGTAGTAATTCAGCCACCTTTGGTACTATTAGTTATGTTGATAACATTTTTCAATACTTAGCCGGCTAATTGAATATTTATGTAACCATGTACATACGAACGTTCGTTAACTAACTACTGTAACTTGGTTTAACTACATAACTATGCGTTGCTTGTGCACTAACATTATCCTCAAAGTGGCTTGTCTGATTGGCATACCCCACCAACTGCAAACCCGATACATCAGCTTAGCGGTTCATTTTCTCCACAACATTTCAGTTACAAACATTACCAGCTTAATAGCCACATTTCCAACCAGATATATCGACCAACGTCGCGGTTACGCTTTGCTAGCAGGTTGACCTTACTAGATTAATTACTCCGAGGTTTTTCCTTTCGATGCTAGCAGTTACTTCGACCATTTCAAACGTACGTTACATGTGCGCATTCTGTGATAACAGTTCAATCCACTGGCGCGTGCCTTGAAGGCGCGCTAAAGCAATGATTTGAGGTAGCAAGGATGGATCTGAAGGCTAATTTGATACACTGCAGCGACAGGCCCGCACTCCTGCGGGCTTTCGCAAATGAAAGACCCGCACTTCTGCGGGCTCCTGCAAATGACAGACCTAGTTGGCGAAACATCTCGCTCGGTTGGCTCGTCGGCCAAACCGCCGTTTGTGTTAGGGGCCGTATCCGGCAATTGCCGCGCCAACAGTCGGCAAACACCCGGCGACGCAGCAAAGTGAACGCATTGCTCAGCCAGAGCCGGTGTTCAACATCAAGATGAAAAAGCCCGGACTCACAACCCTACCGCCGGATACCATAGCGCACGACCGATCCTCATCCAGCACGTCAACTCCAGCCATATCCCATGTTCCATACGCAAAGCCAGAGCCAGCTAAAACTGTCAGTAACCTGCCATCTCTGGGTTCCTTGACCCTGGTTGCAGATGACTCATTCTCACGGCCCAATGTCCAGTCCGCACCCAATAGCGCGCGCAAGACGAAGTATGCCACCAAGGAGGAGCGGAGAAGGGCCATCAGCATTGCTTTGAAGCGTACGTGTTGATTTTGAATCGCTTGACTCAACCGCTGATTCTAGTACCAACAGAGCGATGGGCTTCTGGTGCCATGGACAATGCTCCTAAAAAGCGTCTCCAAACCATGAGGCGTAGGAAAGAAGCCGAGGCCCTTCTTGGAACACCAGGCATCGCCAAGTCATCCAGCCGCGTAGGCGGCCTTGAACTTGCGGGAAAGAGCTCAGCATCTTCGAACCGCTTCCCCCATTTACCGGGTCTGACTGCTCCTCGACCACACGACGCCCGGAAACGGTCTGTAATCTCCGACAAGATCGCCCATTTCATGGACGACAGTATCTTGGCCGCCAAACTCACTTCCTCACCTAGTCGACTTAGCCACTATATTGCATCTACCAAGATGAAAGCTGCCTGTGAAGCAGCGCCGACTAACGGATATCTTGATGAGGTCGACAGCGAAATTGAAGACAGCGTGTCGCTAAGTGCTTCTAGCATCTCTCACAGTACCCAGGCCGCGGAGCAGGCCAGTGGCAAGGACGAGAGTAAAAATGGAATAGAGCTACCTGCGCCAATTACAATGGCTACAACTGACCGCGCCTATACGAAATGGAGAGGTTGGTTCTTAACACCAAGGTCCAGTGAGTGCTCTTTCTAACAGTTTCAGATGAGAAAGGGTCTCTGCGGCCAACTTATGGTGCCCTTATTCCAGAAGGGTACCAACTTTCTACCACTATCGCGAAACATCCGTGGATCTGTCCAGTGAGGTCGTGTCGCAAGCTGTTTGCAAAGCTTCGAGAGCTTGGCAGCCACTTTGTCGTAAGTCAATTACCAACAATGCCCACACTTACCCAGCTCATATTAGTTAGAGTAAACACCGAGGTGCACAGTTACACGACAACGAAGACGGGACCTTCTCAGAACGCCGGATCGGCCGCCTACGCCGTTTGCCGAATGAAGCGTCAGCTCCCCTCCCGGCGGTTGTTGTATCCCGGGGGCCCCCTGATTCTGCCGAATCTCCAGTAGTGACTCCTTCTATCTCGAGCTATAGAGTGGGAAAGTCGAATATGGATGGTCGAGATGGGAACACAGCGGAACTGGAAGACGAAAAAGACGAGATTGACCCAGATACGCTGTCGATTACGAGCGACCTAGTGCTCGATGACGGAATGGAAGGAGACGCGAGCGCCCTCTGGTACTACATCCAACCATATCTCGTCAAACATAAAGGGCGTAACATTCCGTCTTCTGGTTGGGTTCAGGAATTACTCTCATTGCCGAGAATTCGTGACCCAGATTGGAACGAGGCATGGATATCCACACACCCATACAAGGACACTCTGACTAGAGATATCTCGGCCCTGGTACTACAAATTACCGGGGAGATTGCACCAAAACCATGCAAAAGGTGCAGCAAAGGTCTTGGTCTCTTCAAGTCTTGCGTCGTGATATCGAGAAAGGCCAATGAAGGACCCATAAGGTCGATCATTTCCTGCGCGAACTGTTTCTACCACTGCGGCCAAAAAGACTGTACCCACAAGCAATGGGGAAGAAAGCGGGCAGCTGAACTTCTGAAATCCAGAGGCTCGAGTGGCCACATCGATAAGCTATACGATGAGATCGAAGATGAAGAGCAAAGCCAGAACGACAGCGCAGACGATGAAGAGGATACAAACGGTGAAGACGATAAAGACATGGGTCCTATCAAAGAGGATACTCGAGAAGAGAAGTTCATCGTACTGGATGGTGTTTCAAACAGCATCGTTGATGCAGAGCCTGGCAGACCGTATACCATGTGGCCAGGTAAGTACAATGTTCTACGCTTTGGTTCTCTGGGAGCATTACAGTTAATCAATCCGTCGTAGATGAGAAGGGAGAGCTCGCTTCGTTATCTGGCTCTCTACTTCCAGCTGGATACCAGCTTGATACCACGATTCCCGGGAGACCATGGGTTTGCCCGGTTCGGACTTGCCGTAATTCACATTGCAAGAGGTCCGATCTCGGTTTTCATTTCAAGGTACGGTGATTCTCCGCCCAAGTGACAATCAAAGTCCTAGCTAACATGATCCACATTAGCGGGCTCACTTTGCGGCTTGTTTGAATGACAATTGCGACGGAACCTTCACTGTCAAGGGATTCTACCAGGATAAAGCCACTTCCGTGGGGAAAGGAGGCAAAATTCTGGTCGATGCCCCCCCTGTAGTCGTCTCTCGGATACCCTTGGCTAGTGGCAGCCCCATTCCAAAAGCTCAACTCCCTCCTTACCTAAATACACACAGACCTTCGTTGGGGATTAGGGAAGGAGCGGAACCGGAACTCAGACGCATCAAACCCGGAATCCCCGGGCCCAAGGAGGGCGAAGTGGCGCATCTATGGGCATACATTCAACCACGACTGGTCTCAACAACGGAGATGCCGTCAAACATGACGGTCAAGCATCTCCTCACCCTTCCAAAACAGCGAGATGTCAAGTACAACACACATCGCAGGCGGAAACCCTTCAGAGAGAATTCCTCCCAGGATATTGCTGCCATGGTTATCCAGGTCATTGGAGACGAGGCCTCTGCGATGTGCAAGAGATGCCGGCAGGGGAAGGGACCCTTCAAGGGGTGTGTGGTCGTGCCCAAGACGGCAAACGAAGAAGCAAGACAACGATACCCATGCTGCAGTAACTGCTTATTCGGCGGCAAGATGTTGTATTGCACCCTCACGAGATCGACTCGGAAGCGTGGTTCACTGGCCACGAGTGAAGGCTTCTCAAGGCCCGGTGTCCCTGCGCCTTCTAAGCGAGTGACTGAGGCAAGTGTTCCGACAGTACCGCGCATCACACAGAGCGTCGTCACAGACCGGTCTTCCACTACACCGGCCTTCTCTAGCCCTTCTGGCCCCTCGGTGTCCTCAACACTCACATCCCAGAGCACGTTTCGGAACTCAAGTAACATGCTCGAGCTGGAGGATTGGGAGATAGCACCGGGGCGCATCCGCGGGACATCCACCGCTGAGTCGGAAGGTAAGCAACCAATGGTTCTCCCCCGTTTCGATCCTATTTAGAAGAGGTTCATTAACCTATTCGCGCCGCCCCACAGCAATCGCTTTCTCTAAACCTTACCTCTCGACTCCCGGCACCCCGCAAGGCGCCGTGCCGGTCTGCGACGACGTGGCCTTCCGCGTGGACACGGTCCAGCCGGGCCACGAGCTGCGGCTTGAAGCCGAAGCCGACAAGACGCGGCTGTGCAGCGTCGCTGCGGGCAAGGTGCGGATCACCATCGGTGCCGAGCCCGAGTTTGCGGTGGGCCCGCATGGCTTGTTCAAAGTCCCCCCCGGAGCTGAATGTACGGTTCAGAACGGGCTGGGCTTCGATGCGGTCGTGCATACCGTTGTTTTGGGTGGGTATTGAGGTTGTGGTGGGGAAGGTTGCAATCGGAAAGGCGTGTGTGAATGACCGCGCCAACTGGGACCCATATCAATAATGCATAGCATCCCGCTATCGCGGTGGTTACATTCTTGGCTCTAGCTTCGTGACTGACGGTTTGACCTTTAGCCTCGTTTGCGCTTGTAAAGTAGTGTAAGTGTAAATCTAAGTGTTCAATCCAGCATGACTGATCCATGGTCAAGGAACTTTTGGCGTCATGACATCATGGCCGATCGAAGACATGTCATAACTCGACTCGAGGTTATTTCGTCACCAAGAAGTTGCTTGCGAGTGGTACTTAGAGGATATAAATGTTTACCGCTTCCTCCTCTATCTATCTTCCCATTATCCTACCTGCATTCGATCAATAATCTTAACTCACCCAAATTTTAAGTATTGCATCGCGTAACCCTACGCCCAACATGACTCACTCCTCAAGAACCACTCCTCAAGACTCCCACGTCGGGCCTCGGTCGACAGGCGGAAAGGCAGGTGCAGTCCAGACTCCGGCAAACTCGCATTTGGGGCAGGACAAGCCAGGTGTTTTTGATGAGCGAGGGGCCGTGGGAAAACAGTTCACCCGTAAGTTGCCACTGCCGCCAATGAGTCTTGTTGTATCTGAAGAGAGTAGAAAACTGACGGTCATGCAGCCGAAGGAGCTATCGGTGGAGCAGCGCAAAAGGTCGGCGGGCCATTGGACAAGGAGGGAATGATTGGCAAGCAGTTCACCACAGAGGGGAGCATCGGGGGTACAGTGCAGAATATGATGGGTGGAACGCGCAAGAAGTCGAACTGAGAGTTTGGTTTTTCTTCTATGTGTAACACTATGGTACATTGTAAATGATAATTGGAATGCATCGGATCGGGTGGCTTCTGAATGCGTCAGGACACGCCGTGAGTGGGAACAAAATTCACAGAAACTCAGCTCTTCTTGCTTCCTAACTTCAGTGTGTTCACTGAGTAGCTGTCACCTCTAACTGCACAATGGAACAACCACGATGACCAGGTTTTCAAAGAACACAAGCCATCGTGCCCCTCTCTATGCTTGGCTCTCTAGGAGGCGCTCAAAACAGTCCGCGGCCACCAAAGTCCTGCCCAGAACCATAAGAGCTTACTAGACATCGAAACCGACATTTCCGACCGTGCTGATCTCTTAGCTGATTTCCAGATATCCTGGCATCAACGCTGAAACTCTTCGTTCAAACGGCCAATATCCGAAACCCTCCGAATCCAAGAAATGGTTTAAGTTAAACAATGAAAACAGAATATGCTGTTGCGTTGCCAAATTTCGCAGGGCAGTGTCACCGTCTATGGAGCCTCACAGCACAACCAAGTATGAGCTTACAGTAACTAGCACCCAATCAATCCTATTATCAATGTCGCACGTAAGGTAGCGATCTATTTTCACACCATACTACATAGTATCGGGGTAGTTAGCACACTTTTTACTCACCCTTTTATTGTCCTGCATCAAGGAGAAATGCGCTTTTGTTTTACCTTCACCTTCATCAAAATACCAAACTCGCTTATAGTGCGACAGTTAACGTTACTCATTTGAAAGAGGCTTCCACACTTTCTTTTATCTGGCCGGTCCCGCTCACCACCGTATCCCGACACATCCTCCGCATAAGTGCTGTGATACTGTAGAATCTATGGTAGTTGCTTCTACACAAGCTTACACTCAAATAGCCGATAACAACTTTCGCAACGTCGCTCGGCTTGCCGACGTGTCCAACCAGTTCGCAAGCATGCCGCAATGTCTCCATATCCCAGGTTGAGTAGCGGCTCGCTGACAATACGCGTGCCGAACTCGAGCGCGAAGCTGGGGCCAAGGCCATCAAGAATGCAATGCAAAAAGCCGAGGACTATGCCTATGTGGTGGGGAGGCGCGTAGTCCCTGTCAAGATCAAGGACCAGCCGCCGCCGCTCCTGGGCCCCGGGTCAGCGAGTGCGCAGAGGCAGCAGCAACATGTGAGGGCACAGGCGACGTCTCAGTTTTCTGGCTCGGATATGTCTACGGCCGCCTCTGGATGTCTTACACTGGAGCCGAAAATTATCTCCGTCTATGCGCACGTCAGTGCCAGGTTGTCTCGAACATTGGGGGCATGGATGTCGTGGACTAGACGTTGGCAACATACCTTTCAAAACCATGAGAGATTGACAACACTGGAATAACCTCAACAGAGCTATCAGTTAGACAATCTGGGTTGCTTTCTTGGTGGACTTTTGGAGGGTTTCAGCGCTGGATTCCGGGCGTCTTTGAGGACCCTGAGTGCGATCGACGTTTTTTATCACTTTAAGTTATATACTCACTAATCTGGAATTTACCCTAACCCTGTAGACGAGGAAAAGAGGGAACTCAGATAACGCAACAGACGGTGCGAATCGATTAGCTGCAACAGCCATGCCCCCTTGGTCCTGAAACTTGAGAACAGAGAAGTACATAAGGTAAAGTAAGGTATCTGAAAAGTGAAAAATAGACGAAAGTCAACGAAGATGGAAATGAGATCGGAAAAAGAAGATTGAATTTCTCTGTAACTCGGAGACTTGGCGGTTAGTTCATCCCACGTGTGCATGGCCAGGCGCTAGCGAACAAACCGGGGCCGAGTTTATGGGTGCCCCGGCCCAGCTCCCCGCTTTTCCAAAAAAGGTCCCAACTTACCCGACGTTTTCGCCTCCCCTCGCCCTTTTACAACGATCACAAACCGGCATATTCGATTTCAACTAACTCACTATAAGCCAAGCCTCGCAATCACAACTCGGGGTATTCCTCTGCCAAGAGTCACTTTGCCCAAACGCGCATTTGCCTCCGTCGCGTCGCCATGTCGTCGGCCGAGATTTCGCCCGCCGTGACTACGACGACGCCGGCGAAGGAGCGACATTCTTTGACCCTCGATCAACGCCGCGCCCTGAGGCGTTGGGCTTCGTCGCAGCCCGTGCGCCCGAGTCATAAAGCCTGCATCGACTGGTTTCAGAACGAGTACAACCAGACCATCTCTCAATCAACCGTGTCCCATTCGCTCTCCCCAAAATATGCTCGGCTCGATGGCGACACCCAGCTGTCTGGCTCGCGCCTGCGCTTCGGCAATTGGCCCGACGTGGAAAGGCTGGTCCTGTTGTGGCATCAAACAACGGTGAATTCGGGCCGCATCCCATCCAACGACGAGCTGGCCGAGAAAGCGAAAAACATCTTCACCCAGCTTCCGCGCTACAAGGATGAGACGCCGCCCGAGTTCTCGCCCGGCTGGATTCATCGTTTCAAGAAGCGCTACGGCCTGCTGATCCGCCGCCAGCGCCGCCACGGCTCAGTCCAGAATGCCGCCGACGACATCCCTTACCTAGTCGATGCGGTGCCCCGCTTCATGAACATCACGCCCGACGTCTCGCCCGCCGCCATCCGCGACGCGGTTCAGCGCGTTGTCGGCGTCGAGGCGTCCCTTGCCATCTGCGCTCGCGTGCGCGATGAGATCGTCCGCCGCATCGACAACCCCCAGGGTACCGGCGCCGGCGGCAGCGTCGCGCCCTCCACCCCGCAGCACCAGCAGCACCCGCACCAGCACCAGCACCAGCAGCACGCCCAACCGCATCCGGCCCACCCCAACGGCGACGCGCCCATGTACAACGCCGAAGAGGACCCGGAGGTAGTCCTGCAGAACGCTCTGCATGCCCTGCAGCAGGAGGAGGCCGACGCCGAGGCCCAGGCGGCCGCCGAACGCGAAGCGCGCGACCGCTCCGAGCGCGGCCTACCACCCCTGGGTAGCAGCAGCCTCGCGGCGGGCCAGGCGTACGCGCAGCAGGCCGTGGCGGCCGTAAACGCCATCTCAACGCCTGTCAGTGGCGCCACGAGGGCGAGCGTTGGCCCGCCCCCGAGCGCTGGCAATGGCGCCGGTGCTGGTGCTGGTAGCGCTGCCGCTCCAACGCCGTCCGCTGCGGCGGCCGGGCCGCGATTCATCGCCCCGACACCGCCGCCCCCGACCGCCTCCGGGTCGGCCGTAGGCGGGAGTGCCGCCGGCGAAGACCTGACGCTGACGCCTATCCCGAGTGGTGGGCCCGTGTCGGTCACCGATCGTCCCGTGCGATGCCCGTTCTGCTTAAATCAGCGCATGCTGAGGACCATCAAGGAAGCCGTGGAGCATATGTCCACGCATGTCATTGTCTGAAAAAAAAAGGGGGGGCTTCTTATGCCGGTTAGTTTCCGAACAAGAGGAGGAAGGTCCTACGGGGTTAACGCTTTAGCTACATTTGCCGTTTCGAAGCAGGAGGGATGATACTACACATCCACCCTACTGACTGTTTAAGAACCTTTCATGCTCGTATACCATTTTAGTATTGTCAAGGCGCTTGGGAGAAAGGGCATTATTTCTCGGGTTGGTTGGATGGGATCCTGGACAGGTTTTTCTCAGTGTTTTAACTTCTTTTCTGCTGCCGCTAGCATACCTGTGTTATACCAATACTGTCAAATCATGAATGCACTGTGAACCGTTCCGCACGTTCTGGTGAGCGTTATGAGAGCAGCGAAACTTGCCTGCAAAAATGGCGATGTCTTGAGGGTTCGTCTAACCTAGCCATCGCACCGCGCAATATTTGGTATAAGCAGGAGGAATAGATGGTTTTGTGATATTGATATTCCCGGTCCAGCCCACTCTCCTTCCATCTACCCAAATCAAAGTAAGCTCAAGCATACATAAGCAGCTCGTATCAGAAGGAAGCACACGGACAACCTGCAACCCGCGATACAGAACTCAGGACTCAACTACTCATCGCCCATTTTGATTGCCTGCGCCAATATATGTGCGTTCATCCTGCCATCAAGTCATCATCCATCCGTCCCGATCCTTCCTACCAAGTCATTCGTCATTCCTCCGGTTGGTTCCGACAACCTCCCGAACCCCAACATGCTCCCGCATTCAGTCATCAAAAACTTTCGTCCGTCACCAAAAAAAAGGGGTTGTAAGAAGGTAAAAAAAGGGACACTGCAGCGGTGTCATCCGACCTCAGCAATTCGGGGGTTAGCACATCGCTGCGGACATTATCAGCACAATGTCCCGGATTCAGCAAATCCCGCCATGAAGCAATGTTTCGGAAAAGCGTAGTCGGTAGAGAGGCGATCCATCGATACCAGATGATCAGCCACAGACAAACCATCCGCAGACCACCCACCCACCCAGCCAGACGCTCTAACCCATCAGTCCACCATTCCGACATTCCTCGATCCCAAACTCCCCAAACCGTGGCAACAAGCCCCAAAAAAAAAAAAAAAAAAAAAAAAAAAAAACACCCAACAACCAAAAAAAAACACAAAAAAAAAAAAAAAAAAAGACAAATCGGTCGCCCGACATCGCAGAATGGAAGATCGAAACACCAAAGACAAAGTCGGGTATACTTTGACGAAAAATAAAAAATAAAACGAAAAGCACAGCACAGTAGAGGGCCAAAGAAAGTGGTGGAACAGAGGAAGCGAGATTCTAGCTTTCCCCAAAGAAGATCCTCCGACATAGAACAATAAACCCCCTACCCTTCTCCCACAACTCGCTGCAGTAAGTTGAACTTGAAACCTATTCGCCGGCATCCATTATTCAACATACAACAGCAGTTTCTCGTTCCTTTGCAGCGCCATGTCCAGGTCATGGTTACTCATGAGTGGCGGCTTGTCGCCTGTGGCCTCGTCCTTGTAAGATAGCTGGGGCTCTTCGCCAGGCGGGATCTTGAGACGCTCGACGATCTTGTCGTACAAATTCTCAAATGACACGTCAGAGGGTACCTTGATGGCGATGAGGTCACCATTGTAACTGAGTTTGACCTTCATGAAGGATCCAGCAGTCTGCATGCCAGGTGAGAGCGAGCTCTGAGATGGCTGTGACAGGGAGGAAATTTGGCGTGCCATGGGTGGCTGCTGTTGCTGCTGTTGCTGGCCTGGTTGGCGAGCACCAGCAAGGTTGCCGTAACCGGATCCTCCCAGGTTTTGCTGGGACGACTGGCGGGAGGCGGCGTTCGCGGGAGAATCGGCAGAGGAGGGCCGTGAGCCGGCTGATAGGCGGTATTCCTCTTCGAGTGTGCTGGGATCGACTTCGTAATCGCCTTCCCTGGGTGCGAAAAATTGCTTGACTAGATTGCACTTGGAAATATATGGCGGCTGAGCGAGGAGATTCTTGACGTATGCGTCAAGGTTGTGACGACGCCCTTCCGTGATGGCGTCGGTCACGTAATTAACGGGGCCGGGCATGTACGGGAGAGTCCGCTGTTTCTTGCCGGTTGTCCCGGCCTCGACGGGGAATTCGGTCAGGAGGGCAATCTGGAAGTCATAGAAATCTTCGTAATATCTTGCGAGCTCCCAAGTTCGGCCATCTTCCAACTCAGCTTCAATCACAAACCAGTATTTGTCCTCCGCGAAGCAGTATCTGGGGATCCGAGCTGACACAGGTGCGAGTAACTGCGAATTCGGCAAGGAGGGTTGGGTCTGCTGGACCGGGCTTTGCTGCGAACCGTATGCTGCCTGCTGCGCTTGCTGCGCCTGCTGTTGTCGTCGTTAGCCGACAATTGCTAGCACGTAGCACACGAGACGAGAACTTACCATATTGAATCCTGGGCCTTGGCTCACTCGGCCACTGGGTTGCTGAATGCTCATACGCTCCATCCCCTGCTCAATTGGTTGTGCTTGAGCTCCCGTCTCAAATTTTCCAAGAGTGATGCTCGAGTTCTTATATTCGGCTGCCATCTTTTTCCATTCCTCAACTTTGGGAATGCCCGCCTTCCGCACAGCTTCCTGAGGATTGGCAACCGGGGTGTTGCTTGCCATGTCCCTAATCTCGACAAACGAGACGGGGATCAGGCCGGGGCCACCAAGCCTCCCGATAGGCTTTGCCACAAACCACTCGGGGTTTGACTGGGCAATTACGATGATGGCTTCACCTGCCTTGGCTTCGAGCTCATCCCCGCGTTCAGCATGGAAGTCGTAGACAACAACGCCGTAGACCATAGCTCCGGACTTGCCACCGGACTTCGAGTTTCGCTGGCTAGGGACAGCCGGAGGGGTCACTGCCGTCGGTGCTTCGCCGTAACCAGAGTCATGGTCAGGATGTTTGGCGGATTGTGCACTGTCTGGCTGGGATTGGCCACTGTCGCGCTCGTTGCGGCCGAGAGCCTGGAAAAAGCTCACGGGTACCAGGCCACGGGCGTCAGGCAGCGCGGGGTTGCACGCCTCATACCAATCTTGGTCATTCTCGCGCCCGATTACGTGGAAGAAATCGCCACGCGAAAAACTCAGCTCTTGCGGGTTCTGTGCGGTATAGTCGTAAAGCGCTCGGATTACCTATCCAACGTCAATACTCTGGGCGGTGCGGAGGTCATAGAGCGGAGCTTTGCGCGCTGAAAGCCGTTTCGGACAGAGCGATGTGGTTAGCCGGACGCACCTTCTTAGGAGGAACAATTGCGACCGCGGATTTCTGGGGAATGCTAATATGCGGCTTGCCCTTTTCCTCTCCTTTCATCGACCGCCTCCCTATCCGTAAGGCCTTAAAGGCACGCATCGCAGTTAGCAACTGATCCAAGACTGACGGCGTGATTTATCGCCTTTGACGGTGAATGTAGCTTCGCTGGAAGAGAAATAGACGCCGGAAAAGCACGAAACTGCTAGTGTCAAGCAAATGGTAGGGTGTCGCGAAAGAAATTCAGGGTTGGGCAAGGTTGAACAGCAGGCAGCTGGCGCTGGAGCTGGGGTCGTGTCCCCGGGCCCATCCGAAGCTGAGAGACAGGCGCATCGTGGAAGGGGGAATATTCGCGGGCGGCGGCAACCAGCCGGAATGACGTACCTTCATAGTGTCAGGTGCAGGCCCTCAGGACGGGCGGTTCGGATGCAGACTCGAAAACCGCAGTGCAAGATAGTCAGTGGTGGGCTCTATGCTTCGGCCGACACCCGACTATATGCGTCACACAGAAGACCGGGTGGCTTTGGGCCAGTGTAACGAATAATCGGCTGGTCCCGCGATGTCGAGACGATGCGCGCGATGACAGGCAGAGATTCTCGTTTTTGGCGCGCTCAAAACTCGCCGGGTGTCTCTTCGGTTGCCTTGTGCAGTGCTGGAGTTCGTGGGCGATTGGAGGGCGTGGGCCTGTTCCAGTTTGCTGACACCAGAAGATGTGCGTCGGCTTCAGTTCTCTTTCGCTGCACTGCTCGTCGTGAGTCTTGTGCCTTTTTGTCGCTTAGACGGCTCCCTTTGCTTTGCTAGCACCGCACTTCAATCCGTCTCACTTGTCGCTATCGCTGTCGCTGATGTTGTCTTGTAGTAGTGATGAGGTCGAAAGTCAAAGGCCCGACAACCAGATTGCGCAGAATGTGGGCGGCGGGGAGGAGGCAACATGACCAGGGGGGCAGCACCCGAGCAAGCTCTTACATAAAGGAGGGCACGGCCGGCTTCTCGTCCGCGCTAAACCGAAGAAGGGTCCAGGTTCTGCTGGGTTATGGCCGAGTCAATCACGGCAGAACTTGGAAAGATGAAATCAATTAGAACGATTTTAGCAGATATGTTAATGGATAGCGACAATTACGGTCGCGAAGAATTCCCAGCGTTTCGAGTGCAAGACTTTGCGTTTTCCTTCGGTTTGTCGAGACAGACTTGCTATTTCGCTGGTCCACGTGCATCCGCTTCTAGTGATGTCACTTCCAACTACCAACTCCTGCGTAAGGTACCTAGCTAGGTACGAGTGGGAATCGACGGCCTGCTTCCTTTCCGTTCTGTTGGTTCACCAAACGCCGTCCCAAGCCAGCAGCACCTGGCGGAACCACATCCTTCAAGCCACCAATACCAGGCATTCCAGAAATGCATGTGTGGTTCTCATCAGCCTGGTACAATAGTCATAGATACCTGCGCGCTGGGGGGCAATTGGATGTATTTGCCGCGCCATTTGCGAAACCAAATAATCCACATTCAAATATACTCAGCAGTTTTGTGTGCTCGGGTCATTGCATTTCACCTATGGTGCAATATCCGCAGCTGCAGACGGATTATCCGTTCGAAAAAAAAACAAAAACAAAGAAACCGGTGATGAGTGGTTTGTATGCACTGTGGCTTATCGATAAGCGAATGGTACGTTCCCCCCCGGTATTTCTCTCCCTTCGGGTGCTTCAACATTAACCTTCATCGGCGCCGGAGAACGAAAGGTGTGTCGCATAATGTCTGCACACATCAATTTACCAATCAAGACTGTTCCTACAAGTTTCAGAACTCCCAGAGTGTTGAGTTGAATGGTGAGCCGTAACAGGTCAACAACCTCCTTGGTCCTGGATGCTTGGGTCCTTTCGCGTGTGTGATATTCCTTTTCAAGGTACGACGAAGGATTCTACTCATCTTCCAATCGAAACATAGACATCCCGCCCGATCCTGCAGCTGCGGGCCGTTTCTGCCCTGATGATCCTCGTGTCTTCGAGCACAGCATCTGCATGAATAATACGGGCAAAACTCTGGGTCCTGACTGGTATGTCGGTGTGGGTGAACTAAATCGGTGTGACCCGTGATGTCCGTCTTATGCTCAAGGCGACCGGGTCGGGGCCGCGAGACTGTGCACATGGGTCAAGGAGTTAATTGCTAATTACTTCGTACAGCAGTGTGAAGTTTCTCAGGATTGGGATACAGAAACCTATCTGTCTTCCTTTGGGGTCTGTCATTTGAAGGTGGCCTATCTTTTGACCCCGCGCAACGCCCAAGTATAACCCCGCCATCCTATCGAGGAAATCCCCAGGGGGGCACTGTACATACTTCAACGCGGCATGCATTGTTGGTTTTGCCACATGTCCTCCGCAGAAAGGCTCTGCATGGCAGCTCCCACTGTTGGGTGAACGAAACAACGAATCTGAAAGCTTCGCCGAAAAGAAACTTGAATTCCAAATCCCCAGTTCATGCATCTCCCATTGCTCACACCACATCCGATCGGCACCACACCCAAAACCATGAAACTCCAGCCTGAAACCAACCCGTCTGCCCGTTAAGCGGCACAGAACCCACCGCAGCGTCGGTGTGATGGCTTATCGGCAACAACTGAGCCGCAGATTAGAGAGGGTAGCTAGGACAAAGGGTTGTGGATAATATCGACCATCCAATCACAAAATTCTGCTCTGCGACGTCGCTGCCCAAGCCTCGCCGACAGCTGAATACGTTGTAACATGGGATTATATGTATCGCAACATGACCCGCGATACGAGCCGGGGTCAAGGTATCTGCAGCGAACAACTTCTAGTCAACCGCATTAGCTTGCGAGACAGAGCGTTAGAATAGAATATCAACGCCAGGACAACAGCTACGAGTGCTAATTACGACCTTGATGAAAGGCCAAACCTGCCTAAAAACTACATAAACGAAGCCAAGTGTTGCCTTGACGCCCTAGACTCCCAACTTCAAGCCAACACCGGTCTAACTACCCCTTTTAATACGCATAGCGAGCCATATGCAATAATGATTGTCCAAATAATGCTCACTCTCTGCCGGGGTATCTGACAAAACCGGTGCCTCCCAAGGCAAAAACGCGAAAACACAATATGCCGATCGCCCCCCAGCCGAACAGCAGTGCGACGAAATCGAAGTCAGAGCGTGTATATCGCGCACGACGCAGTCGGCCGTCGTTCAGACTGGTCAATTAATCTCAACGGAGATATCTTCAAAATGAATCCAATGCAGACGACCAGCAAAACGAGACCTCAGCGAGTCGCTCTCGGGTCGCAATGGTAAGCCAAATTGGTCGTGCGTTGGGAGGCATTCGATCCCAATAAAGGAGTAGGTTCAAAAACAAAAAAGCTCTCTTGGCCAGAGAAGCGAGCCCCGGGCACTGTTGTGAAATTCCCGTGATCCTCGAAGCGAGCAGGGCCCCGGAAAAGCTCGACCAGATGACCGGCAGGCGGAATGAAAATATCGAGGTAACGGTACTGCTTCGACCGCAACGCCCCAAAGGCGAAAAAAGAAATCTTACAGAAACGAAATGAAACGGAGGACTAGGTTGATCCCCAGGTGCGGTGACCAAGTGCACCAGTGACGAATATGCATAGGGCATGTGCGAAACAGGATCATATTTGCCCCTTGATGTCGACGCGAGAAAAGGCCTTGGCACGGGCCCCTTCGAATCGTGAACCGGCCTTGCCTGTCAGAAAGACAATGGTGCCATTCCGATCCTCAAGAAGTTCCTGGCCGTCGTGGTCGAGAATGAACTGCGCCGCCTCTACATCCGACTCAAAATAAAGCTCTTCGGTGACGAAGCGCAGGGGCACGTCTGGTTTGTACCTGAGATTGGGGTTAGCAATAGGCAGGTTTGATCGAGGGAGGTGATAAAAAACATACGCCTTGCAGATGTTGCACAGGGCAGCGAGGCGTTCCCGGCCGACAAACATATCCATGAGATATGCGCCCATGTTTGGCGTATCGTTGTAAAGTTGGAAAAATCGGTGGTAGTTACCAAGGGCGAGGGCGGAACGCACGTCAAGAGCATGCTTGATGGCCTTATCTTTCTTCTCTGCTGCGGTTAGATCTGCCAGAGCGTTATTCAGCTCCGTTCGGTTCGCTGTGTGAATGTAATACAAGATTCGGTATGCCTTGAACTCGTTCGCCTTGCCCTCCAAACCCAGCCTATACAGCCCTTTGAGCTGACTCTGGCACTGATTATACTCACCGAGATCCCCTTTCTCCAAGGCAATACGAGCATGGATTTCGTAAACCTCAACCGTGAAGTCGTCACGAACACGCTGTACCGTGAGATCCTGCCTCATGGACTTGAACTGATCGCAAATGTACGAATAGTTCTGATCCTTTTTCCACCTCTTTTTGAGAAGTTCAAGGGTCTGACGTAGGATGTGCGGGGGACGGACTTGTGATGGCTTCGGTGCCGCGGTCAAACGAAGGTAACGCTTTTCTAAATCTTGGCAAGTGCCAACAACCGGACCTTCGCCCGGGGGCGGCGTATCTTCACGGAAGGTTGTGTACTCTCCCTCGTGGCGTTTCTGGCGCTTGTCCGCCCTGTTGAACTTACTGGTTTTGGGGAGCTCCGCACTGGCCAGGCGTCTATCAGTTGTGAAGGTAACACGATCTTCAAGGCGCCCAGCGCCAGTTCGCCAAGGTGGGGTTGCTGAAGACGAATCCGGGGTTGCCGAGTCCGTCAGGTCCCACGACTTCCGCTTTTTGGTGGCGGCGGCCTGCGCAGCAACTGGAATCTGCGGTTTGGAATTCAGCGGAAGAAGGGCTCTCGCCCGTTCTTCCCGAATCATTTGTTGCGGAAGCGGCATTTTATCCCAGTCAAGGGTATACATGACGCCCTGCTCGTTCGCCTGGGTTATGGTCTCCTTCAACTTGACTTCCATTTCTGATCGGGTAACACTGGAATCTAGGTTTGCAGGGATAAAAGCTCGCTGTACATATCGGCGGACAGAATCCGGCCAGTCGATTTTCGTCTTGGCCTGATCCTGGGCTGCGGGCGACGGGGAATTCACGTTCGTTGCATTATTAGCTGCGCTCGGCGGGGTAGAATGGGAAGGGCCGTAAGTATGCGCGGCCGGGTGGGAGGGTTGTGGGGTAGAGTAGGACTGGCCGAATGACTGCCGGACTGGAACTGTGGTGTAGGCAGGGGCTATTGAAGGAGTTGGTCAGCATGTCCTGACGTTGAGATTGCGAATGCAGTGCCTGTATCCATCACCAAGCGTCACGTCGACTCAACTTACCAGAGTACGAAGCTGTGTAGGCAGTCGATGGCTGGGCGCCCGAGGGCGGAGCGGTGGGCCAGGTCGGCATCATAGTGCCGGTGTTCATCGAAGGGGTGAGTGAGCAATGATGACTCTCGCTGAAATGTCGTCGTTCACGAAGAGATTGTAAGAGCGTGTAGGTCGTATTTGATCCTCGGCGCCCTCTATATGAAAAGTGGCGGCGTGCTTTCACGGGCGGAGGTGATGGATGGAAGCGGTGACAGGACGTTGAGAAACGAGGGAAGTCGTGGCGCCAGGTTGACAAACACCAGGCGTGTGCGTTACGAAAAAAAGGAGTCCGTGCGGGGCTAAAGCTGCGCCACTTCCCCTGCCACATGCGCACTTTGGCTCATACGTCGTAGATGCAATCATGGATATTCGCATTGACGATGTGACTTACGAATATCGGGTCGCAACTCCATCACCATATCCGATACTTTCAGTATAATATTAGCATCGATCTAGCGAACGGGGTCCCAGGCTTGCCTTCCTGATTCTGGCTCGGTCATTCGTATGTGACAACCCGAAACGACATAACCGAGGCAGAGTTCTTCCAACGACGCTGAGATAGCCCGCGCCCAATGACGGATGTTTCTAAAACAAATCGACTTGACCGGGGCGTTGCGTCCGACCTTCGTCAGTGATGACGAAGACCTTCTGTTCGTGCAAGACAACGTGGGGCTGTATGAGGGGTGAGTTCCAATCTCACGTTTGTGAAGTACGCCGTTGTCCTGTCCTAACTAGGTCGTTTTTTTTTTAGCAAATACAAGCTCCCGAATCATCAAAATGGACAGATTTATTTGACCTCTCATCGAATATGCTATGTAGATAAGGCTGAGCCAAGGAAGCACTCAGTCGCCCTTGATCTCAAAGACGTGGAGCGCTTTGAGTTCTACGTATGTTTCGTCGTATATCTCCTTATCTTCTTTCTTGTGGCATATGCATGGGTGCTGAGTTCTTGTTGCTAGGGCGGTTTCCTTAAATCATCGGCCAAAGTCACACTGATCCCGAAGCCGACGAAACGCGCCTCCCTCCAACCCCGGTCCCCCGTTCCTGCGGGTTCCCCTTCTCGGAGCAGCACATCCTCGCCCGCCCAACACCAAGATGGCTCGCTGCGGGTGTCGCAGGCCGAAAACACCCCCATAAGCAGCGCAACATGGGTCTGCACAATCTGCAGCTTCTCGAACCCAGTGCCGTCCAACTTCGATCCAACGACTGCCAACGTCCATACCCCTCTTCCCCCGTGTCTTGCCTGTGGCATCAAGCCCAGCTTGACCCATGTATTGAAGGCGGCAATATCCAGCGCTACCAGTAGGCAGCCCAATGGCCCGGTATTACAGACCCCGCTCCCTGTCCGGCCAAGACCAGGTGCCGAACTCTCAGCCGGACCGGAACCGGCGCGAGATTCTTCGCCTCGGAGCTCCGACCCGGACGCATCCTTTCAGTGCCCACGATGTACTTTCCTGAACCACCCTTCGTTATTATCCTGCGAAATCTGCGGAGCGCCACTCATTTCTCGCGACCTGCCTGCCGAACTACTGCCGCAAACGAGAACGCATACGGAGTCGCCCGGCCCAGTCCTCCACGCTCTCAGCCCTGTCGCGCCCGGTGCTGAGAACCCAGAATGCGTCAAGATCTCCTTTCGCGGCGGCGGCGAGAAAATTTTCTATGAAAGACTCAAAGGCGCCATGACGCAACGCAAATGGCTTCTTCAGGGGGCCCCTCCCATCCCTAAAGCTTCCCGGCCCGGTGAATCCCCTGTCAACGGTGCCGCCGCCGGAACTGCAATGTCCGCATCAACAACCAACCCGGCCTCGCAGACACGCCCCAAGATTGGCGGCATTGCCGGCCTCGAGCACCACAGCCAGGCGATGCGCAAAAACAACGAGCTCGTCATTGGCTCAGCGTTCGAGGATCTCGAGGCGCTCATGGCGTCGGCCAAGGAGGTGGTGGCGTTGGCCGACTCGTTTGCGCGGCAGGTCAAGGGCGCGTCGAACGCGAGTGAGAACGCGCTGCTGGCCGATTCGGTCAGCCAGCTTGGCCTCGTCGCCACCAAGGATATCGTTGGCAGCAGCAGCGGCGCGGGCGGGAGCGACTCGCTCTACCTGTCGGAGCTCTCACGCACGCTGGCCGAATTCCTGACTGACGATCGGAGGGGGGTGCTGAGGAAAGCCGGTGGCATCATGTCGCTGGTAGATCTATGGGCCGTATTCAACCGCGCGAGGGGTGGAGTGGAACTGGTGAGCCCCGCGGACTTTAAAAAGGCCGCGGCGCTGTGGGAGAAGTTGGGCCTGCCGGTGCGGCTCCGGACGTTCAAGTCCGGCGTCAAGGTGGTGCAGAGCCGTGACAGGACAGACGAGACTACCATCAAGGCGCTACTCGCTTGGCTGAGGGACCTGCACGAATTTCCGCCCGACAGGGAGGTGCCCTGGGACTGGCGCAGGTTCGGACGGGGCGTCACAGCGCGGGATGTCGCAGAGAGGTTTGGGTGGAGCATCGGTGTTGCGGAGGAGGAACTTGAGATGGCTGAGGAAAAAGGCGTTCTCTGCCGCGAGGAGGGTATTGAGGGGCTGAAGTTTTGGGAGAACTTCATTGACACCGGCGAAGGGAATGGATTCAAGGACTTGTCGAGGGAGCATGCGGAAAAGGTAGTCAAGAGGTTGACGGACGCGGGGTTTCTTTAGCCACATATAAAGGAAGCAGAGTGTGCACAGCCATGGACATAGACTCTCTATCATGGTTTAGAAACGAAATGTACCCCAAAATTTACCCCGTATCATTACCCAGCCGTCTATCAGATCTATGACAAGCTGCCGTCTAAACCAGTGGTATCAACGCCATTGAAACTTTGCGCATTGTACATCAGACCCGAACGCCCGCTACCCGAAAACCATCATGGAGCAGAGAGGGGAAAGCAGAAAAAGTTAAGTACAACAGAAGAGGAACACAACCCCCTCATAAGCCCCTCACGCTAATTTCTCCATCAGGCCCTTCCGAACCTTAAAGTTGACCACACCACCTACGCCAAAAGCAGGCACAATCCGACATATCCTGGCGGCCGTGCTGACAGCCCAGTTCTTGCTCACGACGGCCCACCGGTCCCGCCAGCTCGTGACAGCAGGCCGGTTGTAGACGTCCAGGCCCCAAAGGTGAATGGGAGTGCTAGCGAGCTGCACGGCCGCGGGCGCGGCAAACTGCGCCATGGTTTGGCCGGACACGTAGCGCTGTACCTCGTCGCCAACGTGACGCGATAGCACAGGGCCGAGCAAAGGGGGCACATTGAAAGACGCGAAGATGGTCAGGCAATCGCGCGCGGCAAAGAGGAGGTAGCTCGGCAGAGCGACAGGCCGCGGGGTGACACCAGGGGGGCCGAACAGGCGCACAAAGACCTGGTCTTTGTATATGCAGATGCCGATGTTGGCGGCGGACGAGGCGGCGAATTTTGCGGTGCCGGATGTGATGTGGGTCGCGGGCAGGGCACGAGCCGTCGAGGTGGCCGTGTCGAGGGTGTTAGCCGTCAGGTAGGTGCCGCCGTAGAGGGCAAAAATGAGGGCGAAAGGTTTGGAGAAGACGACGCAGTGTGGCGTGCGGAGGAGCGTCTGGAAAGAGGACTTGAGCGATTCGACTAGCGGGCGACGGCCAGAGGCGTTTTCCATTATAGACCTGGTCAAGGACGTTAACAGAATGGTATGATAAAGAGCGTATCTATGTCGACTTGGGAAGCCGTACCGGTCAATTATGGATATTATTGGGGCCACCATCACGGCAGCCGAGGCGGCGCTGACCAAGTCGGCGCCAAGCCGCAGTGCGAGGTTCTTTGTGTTCCATTTTCCGGCTTGGGTATGGCCGGGTTTCGGCTCCGTGACCATTGTCGGCGCCGGCAGAGCGCCGGGCGCTGCCGTTAACTTGGTCGGCTGAACCGCGTCGAGTTGCAGCGTTGGAGGCGTTCTGGAAACCTCCAAACTGCCAACTCCCCCGTCTCTCATTTTGATCTTCCACTTATCTCCGATAAACAGCGAAACTGCACAGAGGGAATGTCTTGAATAGCGCTGTATTTATCGATTGCGAGTGCTCCGTATGGACAGCGGCTGGACACACGGCTCCGTCGCGCCGAGACAACGTCGCCAAGCCCGGCGACGTGGGAACCAAGAGAACAGGAAGAGCTTGGCCCTATTTGTGAGGCGGGGAGAGGAGAATTGTCATTGATTCCTGTCACGCACATCCATCATGCTTTTCGGCGTTGAGTGATGAGGAAACACCTCTGTGAAATAAAGAGCTGATAAATCAGCCTCCGGAGATAGGTACTTTCAAGCACGACAGTAGCTCCGCGTTCCGCGTGTTTCACGGACGGGCAGGCGTGTGTGCCGAGATCGGAGGCGCGGTGCTGACTCCAAAGTCGAACGTTACACGTGCTGTTCTTGGCTTCTCCACACAAAGGCTTCAAACAACACACGTGAATCTGAATGGCATCAATCAGGTTAGTTATCGCTGATAGAGAGTCTGTATAACACCACAAGCAATCATCCAGTCCGTAGCTCGCTTACAGTAGGTATAGCTATCTCCAACATGATCTACTTGCCGTCAATGGGCGCTCCCTTACTGTATTAATATCAGCAAATCTTTTCTCTACGATGAGTCAGATTGTTTGGCAAAACTCGTATAACCACCCTCAATATGAGAGAAAGGGTAGTAACTACCCGACCTTAGTCACATTGAACTTGATTTTCTTGATCAGAAAGTCCTAGTTCCTTCTCATGCTACACATCTACCAATAATGCACTTAAGCAATGGACCCCGTGTCCCCCACAACTTTCGTAGCACTTAGCGCCCGATTCTCCTTGTAACTTGTATCTTGCCATAAGCCATAGCTATACCAAGTTGGACCGAAGCGCGACAATCACCAATGTGGAGTTCGGGTAAAGGTATTCTCGGGCAGGTCGTCAACTTAGAGTACCTTGGACAGAGAAAACCGTCAGAAGACACATAACTTACACGGGCCTCACATTTCCAAAAACAGCCAATCAGCTTTGTAGGTTCTAGTAGCGTTGATCATCAAGATTTTGAATTCAAATTCTATCAGAGTTCAATCAAACTTATAGGGTGAAGTTAATTCGTGATTTTTTTCGTTGAACAATTCACGTCTGTGTCAACAAGTCATAAACTGACCGGTGGGTGCGGCGGGATATAGCACCTCGGTGAGCTTCCAACCCAAAGGTCTTCGGCATCGTTGTCAATGCAGTTTTCTGGTACTGGAAATGCTCTGAGCATCCTGCTCAACTCAACACCAAATCTCTAGTTGAATTCTACTATGGAAAATAAGAGATGTTTTGCGTGGTTCAGAACGATGTTCTGCCAAGCAGTCAAAGAGCAGGTGGAGCAAAAACATACAACACCGGGGATTCCCCAGTCGTCACCGACCTGAGTACTAGTCCGGCGGTCAGTAGTTTATCGAGGGGAGAGCGGACGGGATCCCGAGTTTTCTACTGCCTATGGTCGTATGTACTTGGTATGGTTGCGGCTGGACTTAATATTGGGCTGTTTGTGGGGATGCAGTATGAGGGAAGAGTAGAGGATTTGCATCTTTTGTCGGGCGTTCCCAAGAGGGCAACGTGATGAGATGATTTTGGAAGTGTGGTAGGATCAGATCAGTTCGGCGCTTTCGCTGCATCTAGATTCTTCTTTCCTGGGGCCAAAGGTTTACTCCTTTAATCGATCAAACATGATGGGTTTTTAACCTACCTGTCCCCCTTCCCCTTCGTTCACTCAATATCTCCAAGCTGAAGATCCTCGTCCTTTGCCTCCATAAGCACCACCTTCTTCATTGGAAGCTTCAGATACCCTAAGATTCACACATCAAACAGGCAAAATGAACAAGAACAGGACGGAAACAGAGACCCACTCCCTCCCTTAGGCATGCTCTTGAAAATCCTTTGTGACAACACCCTTCTACAAGATCTACCGTGGAAACAAACAATGACCACGGCTACAGACAAAATCGAGCGTCTTCTCCGTCCATATACTGTATCAGGATATTTTATTGAAATGTCTTCAACGCTAAGCATGAATATGTCGACAGGGATAAAGAGAACGCAGAAGCCAAGATCTGCAAAAAGACGCATATAACCGAAACTTATCCTAGATGATAGTTGGTTGGCTCACCGCCTCACACTGCGTCGTTGGTTGTCAGGTTTGACCCCAAGTTACATCGTCAATATTTGTCTTGGCATACATTGATTTAATTAAGGTGTTTAGCGAGGCAATCATTGGGCTTTGTGTACCCCTGAAGTGTCCCCCAAATTGTTTACTTCAAGCATTCACCAACGCAAGTAGATCATGTTACGCTGAGTCAGATTAAACTTGCCAACAGGTCAATGTGCTCTTATGCATCGGTTAGCAAGCACACCGAAGCATCAATACGCAGAGGCGCTCCGAGGAACATGAGCGCCTTAGGTGGAGTCCATTGTCTACAAAATAGGCCCTGCCTCCGTGTCTTCTCTCTTTTAGCCAGACATGTCCCCATCACGCTCGCCATAAGATTCAGCGCTGATTCCCTCCCTCGGCTTCGCCACCAACTAGACCAACTACAGCCCCAGGCCATGCAGTTTACAACCATCGCCGTCGTGCTCGGCCTCGCCACTTCGGCGTCAGGTTGCAGACCGGGCTACTGGAACTGCTCCGGGCCCATCCTCCAAGTCTGCAATGGCGTTGGGGATTGGGTCAAGTCGGACAACTGCTCAGAGTCCCGTTGTTGTTCTGTGACTGATGGGGGCCTGAATGCGCACTGCATTTGTAGGCTGAATTCCGGGGGCCAACTAGTGTCTCTGGCTGATGACAAAGGTTCGTTTATGCTGCTATGAATATTTGATTACCTATTGGGTAACTGACTTAAATCTGAAGCCTAAATGGAAGGAAACTCCTTATCTTGGTTAATCAGACCAGAGAGGGAAGCATCAGATGCACCTGCGTGAAGGATGAATGCATCCGGTTTGCCTAATTTATGAGGGACAAATACGCCACTGGCTCAAGCTTTGACAAGGCATATCTCGTGATAGTATGTTATGAGATGAGACTGTTAAGCGCTTCCTCCTTCGTTTTTGGTCCTGTTGTTTTGAGGTGTGAGGAGAAAGTGCAAGTTTCGGTTTTCGCTTCCATTAGTTACATAGTTTAGAAATCGGTTACCTTCAACTAAAAGCACAGCAAACAATACACGTTTGAGAGCGAGGCTACACAAGCTTTTCAGCGCCTTGAAATCTGTTTTACACGCCCTCACCCCTGTTCTCTGCTTGTGAGCTGCTGCGGAAGCAAGTTGCCCTGAAGTACCCGCTGTTGTTGATCGCCTCTTCCGGAAACAATCGTCACCCATCAAACAGTGAAGCCAGGGCTGAGGGTAAGCTGACTGTCGTACTTTGTGTTCGTACTTGTGTTCAATCCATCTACGGGAATTGCAGCTCATGGCTTGTGAAGGGAGGTCTTTTATAAACGATACATTGTGCTGCACCAACGTATTCAGTTTATTTTTCGCGGAACCACCGAACAAACCGTACAGGTTGGCTTCTGATGGCTCATGGAGTTGACAGCTTCGGCTGGAGTTTGCGTTTGGGCAAAAATGCCGTTCCCCCAGAATCCTTTCGCCCAAACCTGAACACAGCGCACGGGACACACTATAGCAAGAAACAGAGTCGTTTTGCATTCGTCTCGAGGGTTATGACCTAGGCAAACGTGCTCCCAGTGAACGCCCGCTATACATAGTACACAGGGCCTCGAGCCCCTACCGCGTTTCGGCCACCGTCCGCCATATCCGGCTTAGTGCTTCGCGGGGGTGCCCGACTTCTTCTCATCTGCCTCCGCCTGCTCCATAAACTTCCTGTTACCGTGTTAGATGAGTAATCCCCGGAATGGACCAAGGGGTCGGGAGCGGGGGTTGTTGAGCGCACTTGATAAAATCGGCTTCGTCGGGGCTGGAGGCGTTAATTGGGGGAGTAGCGGGTTGCGCCTTGCTGCCACCACCCAATGCGGCGTAAGAGCCTACAAACAGGGTGCCGAGAACACCCATGGCCAGCTGCAGTGCCCGCAATGTCAGTTATTGCACGTCAATGGAATCAGACGGGAATATGTTCGGGGCTTTTCGGGAGAGCGGAAGTCGGGTGCTTCAGCGGAGATAACTGACGTAGTGTGAGCCAACGTTGGCACCGAGGATCTTGTATGTCTGGACCATTTTGGATGTGAGGAGGCGGATGAGACAGGCGATGTGGTGGTAGTAGTCGTGTCGAGAAGTAAGCGGGAGGACGCGGAGTATGGCGATGCAAAGCTAAAAACGTCGCACGACGTTGAGCTCCGGTGCTGAACTCCCGAAATTTTGCCAGGAACCGGAAGACGAAGACGCACGGACCATAAGGGACTTTGGAACTGGCAGGCGGGTTCGCACCGTCTTGGCCTGCTCTACCAGGACTAGGGTCAGATAGCCTGATGGCTTATCGCTAAGTGGAGACGCAGCAAACGAACGACGTCACTGATCGCAAGCTTCAGGAACGAGAAGCGCTCGGGTTACCAGACAGACTCCGCTATCTACAAGCTCATTCAGAAAACTGTAACCCATAACAACACACATAAACCACCAACCATTGTGCACTTGACGGTGGCAACGTCGAACCCTCATTTCGAACGTTCGGGTTGTTTCCGGTTGTTCCCGAGGTGCAAAGCTAGGGCGGGAAGAGAATAAATACGACTCGAGTTCCGAGTTGCGCACTTCAAGCTGCTGGAGCAACTTCATTCCAGATCTTGTCACGATGTGGCCCTGGAGCAGTAGCTCAGATAAGGCCGATGGGGCGCCAACAGCTCGAAATGATCGTTCCACGTCGACGCCGAGCCAGAACGCAACAGACGATCTGAAGAGGGCAGCCGCCGACCTCGATCCCAAGAAACTCCCTGAGAGGGAGAAGCTGCCACCAAAGCTCCAGAGCATTATAGACAAGCAAGAGAAGGAAGAGAAATTTTTCGACGAACTAGTCGAGGGCTAGTACGTAGTTTACCTGTCTCCGACTGGAATCTGCCATCCCGTGACCGAACCGTCCCTAACTGACCTCGGTTACCACCAAATAGCGTCCCTCCTTCCACGGACTCCAACGTCCGCTACGCCGGCTACGCAGCCCGCTTCCGCACCATTCTGCTCTCCGCCCACCGCTACGTGGCCTACACGTCGGACATTGGCGAGTCTTTCCGGCCGGTGGCGCATCCGTGGCTGGTGCGTGGCGCCTACGGCATTTCGTGGGCCTACATTCTTGGCGATGTCAGCTACGAAGGCTACAAGGCGTACCTGCACAACCAGCGGGTCCTGAACCCACAGCTCGAATTGACAACGCGCCAGCAGCACATTCTCGGGCTTGACGACGACGAGGCTGCCCCCAAACCGGCGGCGGCCCCGGCGCCCAGGGTCGTCACGCCGCTCGAGGACTATAGGACCGTGATGCTGCAACGGGCCATCTTCCAGAGTGTCGCCAGTATGGGTTTACCGGCGTTCACCATCCACAGCGTGGTGAGGTACAGCGGCCGGGCGATGAAGGACGTCAAGAACGCGAGGGTGAGGACCTGGGGCCCAATCGGCTTGGGCCTGGCCGTCGTGCCGTTCTTGCCGGCCATCTTTGACAAGCCAGTCGAAAATGCGGTTGAGTGGGCGTTCCACAAGGGCTTCGAGAAATTTGGCGGGCCCCAGGCAGTGGGAAATACGCCGCTCATCGGCAGGGAGAGGCGACTGAGTGAGAGGCCCAAGGAGAAAAAGGAGTAGCTGTCAGGTAGGATAAGGTTGATGAACTCTGCTCAGATACTTCCCTGTATAACCATGCAGTACATAGTACCGCTGCAGCGTCGTTGCTTGATGGTAGTGCTCGAGCGATAGCACTGGTATGTAAAATGGTTGTCAAATAAGATGAATCACGTCTCCCATTAATTCCTAGCAATCCCATACCGAGTGTCTTCAATGCATCAACCCTGTCCAGCGATCCTATCTATCCGTGAACGCCATTGCTAAACCCTAAACGCTCTGCTGAACTATGTCTCCGTAAGATGTTCCCTCATTATGTTTCAATCAGATCTGGTGGTGGTCCTACACCTCTCAACAAAACCACCGTGTTGCCGCTCTGCAACACCTTGCCCAATTTCTCATTGAATTCCAGTAACCGCCCGCCTTCGACATGGAACACCCGCAGCTTGTCCTCCTCTGAATTAGACTGATTATTTATGTTTGGCACCTGCAAACTCCGCGCCGCGGCATCCAGCATCTTCCCGACCACCCAATCGTGTGAGTAGAAGAATTCGCCCTTTGGAATTTTTGCTTTGGCCGTCGCTGCCTCAGCCTCGACATACAGATATATCCTCTTCTCGGGGGCAATCTTGGCGTCACCCTTGGCTGTCTTCTTGAGGTTGTTGACTGCGAGCATCTGCGCTACCTTGGGCTTGGAACTTGGTGGCGCAAACGAGATCTTGGCCTGCTGCTTCTTGGCCTGGCCCCACAGGCGGAACCGCTCAAGTGCGCTCCGGGCACCCTCGGCGACGGCGGCCGCCTGCGCGGCGCCCGCGGCGCGAGCCCCGATCGGCACCTTGTTAGCGCAGTCGTGGTCCTCTCGTAATCGGTGCTTGAGGCAGTAATCGCGGTTGCAGTTTGGGCAGTGCACGCCGGGCACGAGCGCCGTGCCGATGGTGGTCTTGCAGTCGTCATCGGCGCAGGGCTTCTGGCCGCCGCCGCCGACGTCGCGCATGCGTTTGCCCTCCCCCAGTGACTGTCTAGCCAGCTCGGCCTCGCGCTTGCGTGCCGCCCACGCTCCCGGATTCGCGCACGCGTGGCTGTCCTCGGTGCGGTGGTCAAGGCAGAAGGTCTTGTTGCAGCTCTGACAGCGGAAGGGGAGGAAGTCGAGCTGATTGCAGTAACTATATTCGCAATGAGAGCCAACCAGGCTCGCGTCGGTGCCGCGGCTGTCGACTGCGGCGGCGGACATTTTGACGTACGATGTCTCGTCCGAGTTATTGGGGTCGGGGGAAGCCATGTTTTCGCGAGGCGGCAGTGGCAGCTGTTCCGTTTTAAATAGACCGTTGTAAGGACGGGCTAGGTGGCATCGGCTTGCGTAATAGAAGGCGTGTGCGCCTAAAAGAAATGTCGTTTCACGGGGTCGCTGACCAAGCAAACGGGTGGAAGACGACGAGGTTTGGTTGCCTGGCGGTTTCTGGTGGATTGTGGTCGCTGGAACGATCTCGAATGGACCGGACCCGACAGCTTGGCAGGATCAGCGGGGGCAAGAGGGTGCTCTGGAGCCGATCCCTTGTGTAGCCCCTCGATTAGCGCCTTGGCATCTGGGGCAATAAGTCCCTGCCCGGCAGGCAATTGACCGATCTCCAATAAATCCGATAACCTTCTAGTTCTTCAGGACTTCAACATGTCTGGGCACGGAGCAGACTTCCTAGACCGAAATGCCCCCATTTGTTCCGCGGAAACGAGTACGCGATGAAACTCCCGTTCCCCAAGAAGAGTCTGAACTGAAGCGGAACAACGCAACGAAAAGCCTCGCAGCCCCACCGCGCAAGTCAACGCTTTTCGATGACCTCGATGCGAGTTCGACGCCGCAATCCTCGACACGAGGTGGACCGTCCGCTTTGCGGATAGACGACAGCGAGGATGATGAGAGTTCCCTGTCGTCCCTATCCGACGTCGATTTCGAAGATATTCCGGTTGCTAAACGGCAGAAACTCGGAGCACCTGCCGACAAAAAAAATACTGAAGAGGAGGATGACGATGACGATGACGATAACGAAGACATCCAGTTCGAAGACGTCGAGACCCCGCATACGGCTTTTACAAACGTTCCCACACCTACTGGAGACCTCGAATTAACTCTGATCAGAGACACGAGGATATCGCTGGCGAATGCACTGGGGAAAAAAGGCCCGTCTAAGCTGGAACGCAGGATTCGGGTAGCCACACATTGCGTTCACGTCCAGTTTCTTCTCTGGCATAATGCCATCCGAAACTCGTGGCTATGCGACCCCACAATTCAAGGCATCTTGTTGTCGCATCTTCCTCCGCGGTTATGGACGGAAGTGGACAGATGGAGGGTGAATAGCGGCCTGGAAGCGACCAAAGAAGCATCCAAAACCGGCCAGACGAAACAGGAAATCAAGGGGAAGGAGAAGACACAGACTCGAAAATCTAGGGATTGGAGCGAAGCATCCCAGCGTTTGGAAAAGGGCGCTGTGGATATGAGCCACGGCGACCCTCTTTTCAGACTGATGAAGTACCTCGCTGCGTGGTGGAAGCAAAGGTTCCGCATCACTGCGCCCGGATTACGAAAGTGGGGCTACATGTCGCTCGAGCGGCTTGACCGGCTCACAAAAGCTTTCAAGAAAGAGGGACATGACCAGGAGAGGTTCGGGGAGCGAATTCGAGATTTGGATGAGTTTCGACTTTGTGCACAAGAATGTGCCGGCAGCCGCGACGTTGGTGCTCAGTTGTTCACAGCTCTTCTCAGAGCGTTGGGATTGGAGGCTCGCCTGGTCGCGAACCTTCAACCGCTAGGATTTGGGTGGAACAAGCTGGAAGAGGCGGATCCTGAGAAAGGGTTCAACGTTGGGCGATCTCCTAAGAAGGATCCGGGAGAGGCGGCCCGGAAAGAGGCAGTTGCTCAGAAGCCTCGCCCAACAAGAGCCGTTAAAACTGCAGTGCCCAGCCGGAGTTCGAGACGGGACAACAAGGCCAAAACGGAGGAAGCATCCGATTCTGAGCTAGCCGCCGATGACAGCGATGACGATTTGGCCATTCAACTTCCCCATCCGCCACGAAAGAAGGGAAAAGTCTATGATGCAGACTTGGAGTTCCCTCATTATTGGACTGAAGTTTTGTCGCCAGTGACGAACAAGTATCTTACGGTTGACCCGCTTGTCAAGGCCGTAATCGCCACGAACCGAGAGCTTGTCGAATCACTAGAGCCTCGTGGTGGCAAGGCCGACAAAGCTAAGCAGGTCATAGCATACGTGGTCGGGCATTCTCAGGACGGGACGGCCAAGGATGTCACAGTTCGCTATCTCAAGCGGCAGATGCTGCCCGGACGAACGAAAGGGATGCGCATGCCCGTCGAAAAGATACCGGTGTACAACCGGCATGGAAAAGTCAAGCGCTATGACCAGTTCGACTGGTTCAAGTCCGTCATGAGGGGCTATGTTAGGGGTGGCCCCAGGCACCCTATCACTGAAGCCGACGACGCCGAAGATTGCAGTGACCTCAAGCCTGTCAAGCACGAGAGGAAAGAGGTTAAGGAGGGCGAAGAAACCCTCCAGTATTACAAACAATCCAAAGATTTTGTCTTGGCGCGCCACCTTAAGCGCGAGGAAGCCCTCCTTCCTACCGCACAGCCTGTCAAGGCTTTTAAGAACAAAGGCAAAGCTGCCGAAGAAGAGCCTGTTTACTCCCGCAAGGACGTGGTACAGGTGAAAAGTGCCGAGACTTGGCACAAGCAGGGCCGCGCGCCCAAGCCGGGCGAGCAGCCACTCAAGCGGGTGCCCTACCGGGCGGCGACGACCAATAGACGGCGCGAGATTGCCGAAGCGGAGGCGATGACGGGGGAAAAGGTGCTTCAGGGCCTGTACAGTTTTGACCAGACCGATTGGATCATCCCTCCGCCCATCCGCGACGGCGTGATCCCCAAGAACGAGTACGGAAACATTGACCTGTTTGTCGAGCACATGTGCCCCGAGGGCGCCGTGCACGTCCCCTACCGCGGCGCCATGCGCGTGGCCAAGCGGTTGGGAATCGACTTTGCCGAGGCCGTGGTGGACTTTGAGTTCGGCCACCGCATGGCTGTGCCAGTCATTCAGGGGATCGTAATTGCTGAGGAGCACCATGACACGGTTATGGAGGAGCTAGCTAAGGACGAGGCGGAGAAGAAGAGGAAGGAAGACGAAAAGAGGCGCAAGGCGGCTCTGGGGATGTGGAGGCGGTTCATTATGGGGTTGCGGATCGTGGACAGAATTAACCAAGATCATGGGCAGGTCAACGAGGACGCGGACGTTCACAGGCGAGCCGGCAGCGAGGGGGACGAGGACAAGGAGATACATGTTGATGGTGGAAAGGGGATAGAGGACGAAGACATGGGCGGAGGATTCTTACCGGAGGGATACGAAGAAGTGGAAGAGAAGACGACAAATCTGACGTCCGGGTTCTTCCCTGTGGTTGACGAAGAAGAGGATGCGGAGGACGAGGAGGATGCGCTGGAGATTGACCATGGAGAAGGTGCTCACACACCGGCAGATGAACCAGCCAAATCTATCATGAGCACGCGGTCGAAGCGGAAAGCAGCCGTTAGAGTGCAGGCGACCCGACGTACACGGCGGCGTAACGTTTCCTCGAACTCGGAGGAGGAAGAAGGCGATGCAGTTGGATTCGAGGACTCGGAGGACGAATGACAGAGACGGCTTGTCGCTGCGGGGCTCGGTACTTTGGCACCTTCATTTGTCTTGCCAACTAGCGACAAAGACACTAGAGACACAAGCGAAATAAGTGACACTAGAAGCTTGCTGTTCACAGCAACGTTGTGACTCCGAGCAACCGTTACAAAATGTAGGTTCTTTCGTTCACAGAAGGCGCACAAATAGACGTGAGCACACTACGAAGACAACACGGCTATGGTTACCTTGCCGGCGTACTTTAATAGCTATTCGTTTTACTCTCTCTACCGATCGTGACGAAAGGTGTTCTTCACATGATACATGCCGTCTGTTACGAAAATCGTGGATCAACTTGATCTCAAGACTCGCGCTCAGGAATGCTTCTAGTTGCCCCTCTGATTCTCGCCTTTCTTTTTCGGCATCTGCTTGGCCAGGCATGTACCAAATGATTGGGCCGTGCGCCGCTGGAGTGCCGACCTCTGAACAAGCACAAGGCTGCCGAGAGCGGGCACGACTCACCTGACGAGTTCCAACCGCCACTTTTAGTTAACGGACCAGTGCCTCTTGCTCTTCTATAGCCTTGATCCATTCTCAACCAACAGTCTGCACGTGCATCTACTTATTCTAGAACCTGCCGAAAGGCATAAGGCAGCACTACCTGCTTAGATACCAGCCGTGCCTGCCTGGATGGGCCGTCTCTTTGAGACCCGCCTGTCTTTCTGCTGGTTTCTCAACCACTTGCTGTTTCATTTGTGTCGATTCTCCTAGGAAGTAAAGAGAGATTCAGTTGTTGTCGTCGCACCTTCCCCCGCTTCACCTAGCTTCTTTTGAACCGCAACTGCTCATCCGGACTGCTCGGCAGACTTCGACAGCCCACGGGAGTCACAACCGGCAGTGAATGAGGTCTTTCACTTCACTCATTTCCACGCTTGTGCCACTTTCCTCTTGCCGCTCTATTGCGGCAACCCGGGCCTTGCCATGGCATATACAAATGAAGTTGTAATTATTCCCGACTCGCCTTCTCCCCCACCTCCTCCTCCGCCCTTGCTCGCTGAACCGAACTACTTCGAGAATTTCGACTTCGATGACAACCTCCTCGAGTTTGCTCTGTAAGTCTTTCCTTTTACTTCCCTTTTCTCATCCACACCTGCCATCATATGGCCGGCGTCCAGTTCCACGACAGGTGCCGGCGACGGCGTGGTGGAACCATCTATCACCCGCTCAGGGCACCGGGAGCTTGGTCTCTACAAGTTTGCACTACGGGAACCCTCCAGGCGCTGAGTTGCACCTTCATACGCGCCGTCAAGTGCTGCGCCTTCAACCGTTGACCTACTGAAGTCACTGGGAAGGTTGAGCTTGGTCATGGGTGTTTCAAGGTTCATGGCTCCGAGGCTTGAATGCATCTAGTCATCTGAGCGGCATCTCGGTTTGGCTCTGAGGAAAGGAGGAATTCGACGTTATTGATTCCCGCTATTTTCGCTTTACAAATTGATGTTTTGGCCCGCTGCCTTCGACCCCGATGTAGGAAGAGCATGCGGCCATCGGTTAATCGTCCTCATGAGCTGCTACTTTACCCTGTGTAGACTACATCAATACCATCCAAGCCATATTAACATATTTATGCAGGGAAGAATTACCGCCAATGTCTCACCTGCTTCAGTCTAGTTCGGAGCCCGGCCTTCAACAGGATAAGTTGACTGAATGTGAGGAGGCTGTCTTGAGTTGCTTCCCAGACATCTGCCCGGAATACCTCAAGAGCCAGGTTGCCAGGCATGCTTGGGACGCGCAAGCTTTCATAACCGAACTCTTGGACAATTCGGAAAAGGGGCAGCCATATCCCAAGCGATCTAACCTACTCAAGAGGAAGAGGCAAGAAGTAAATATTAAGGACGAGGAAGAAGAACTGCGCAAAAAGTTCGAGGATGCGGACCCGCGGCTTGCCAGGAAAGGTCCCGCATATGTCAGCCTTTATCTCAAAACTGCGTAAGTCTGCATGGCATGATGTTCCAACGCTACCACATGAATCCGGTTCCCTTGAATGTCTCAAGTCGCTTGTATCCGGTCTCATGATTGACCCTTAAACAGAAAAGCATTACTCAAATCGTCTTTTCCTGAACTATACGCCGACGATATAGAGAACACCTTCAAAGCGAACAACTGCCAACTGTATACCACATACCTAGCTCTTGACAAGTCGTCTTGGAGCCAAGATGCCCAGCCCATGAGAGTCAAGAAGGCTGTTTCCAAGCGATTTCACTCCGAGGAAGCTCTGCGTGCCGGCGCGCGCGAAGCAGCAGAGATGGATGCGTTGGAAGCATTTGACGCTGCCCGCGCCGTGTGCACCGCGAGGGCTCAAGTGCGCAGTTCCAAGGAGGCAGAAGAGAAGCGAAAGGCCCAAGAAGAAGAGGCAAACTTTCAGCGCGCCAAGGCCGAAGGTACCACAGCGGACTGCGGCTGTTGCTTCGATGAGCAGGCCATGAACAGGATGGTTCACTGTGATGGAGGCACCCCACATTGGTTCTGCCGTTCTTGCGCTAGACAAATGGCCGAGCATGCCATCGGCCTTTCCAAGCATCGCCTCGATTGCATGTCGGTAGACGGATGCGCTGCCACTTTTTCCAAGGATCAAAAGGAGTTGTTTCTGGATGAAAGATTGGCCACAGCCTTGGAGCTGATTGAACAAGAGGAAGTCCTTCGCTTGGCAGGTATTGACGGTCTGGAGCACTGTCCTTTTTGTCGGTACGCGGCCGAGTATCCCCCTGTCGAAGAAAACAAGGAATTTCGGTGCGAGAACCCGGAGTGTAGCCTTGTCAGTTGCCGCCTCTGTCGACAGGAAACGCATCTCCCCAAGACGTGTCAAGAAGCTGCCCAGGAGCGTGGTATCTCGGCCAGGCGCACAATCGAGGAGGCTATGTCTGCTGCAATGATTCGAAAGTGTAACAAATGTCAGTCTTTGCTGCCCAACTTTCTCCAACCTTGCTGACCATGAATCAGGTGGCACGCCATTTATCAAGGAAAACGGATGCAACAAGATGACCTGCACTCGTTCTGGGTGCAAAAACGTGCAGTGCTATGTCTGCTCAAAATCGTGTGACTATACGCACTTTGACGATAGGTCTCGAGGTGGGAAGAAAGGAAACTGCCCCTTGTTCGATGATGTTGAGCAGCGGCATGAGGATGAAGTAAAAGCGGCCGAGGAGTTGGCTCGGAAGCAAGTGGTCAGTGAGAATCCAAATGTGGATGAGGACCTGCTGAAGGTCAACTTTTCGGAGGAGGTCAGGAGAGACGAAGAGCGGCGCAGGGCTAGACGCCCTGGACCGCGGCCAGTGGCCCACCATCACGTTGTCGTTCAAGATGCTTTGAGAGGACCACAACAGTACGATGCCGGTGGGTTATTATCTCGGTTTTTGTTACGGTTTATTTTGGTTTGCGTACGATCTCGCTGATTTGTGTCAACAGTGAATCGCGTGCCCGTCGCACCCCAACCTGACCATCGCAGGGAACATGGGCAGCTCGATAATCAAGCACCTGCAGAGCCGATTCAAGCAGCACACTTTGCACAAGGTGTTCCTTTCTTCCAGGTTCTCGTGCCCCAGGCAAATCCGGCAATACCGGCTGAGCAGCTTCAGAATCAACTGCGTATCGCTCAATATCAACATCTCTTCGCCCACTTCCACGCCCAGCACCTTCCGGCCCAACAATTCCAAGCTCAGCAAGAACCTGCAGCTCAGCCGGTTCAAGCCGGCGCTTTCCCCTATTACGTGCCAATTTTTGCGGCAGTTCCCGCTCAGCTGGGTCCTCTCAACTCCCCGGCTGCGCCAGTTGCTCCCGCTGGCCCGGTGAATATTGCCGACGACCTGAATTTCGATCCAACACGAAACGCGCACCGAGAGCGTTTTGAAGTTCCAGGAGTCGGCATAGATGCCTACCGCAAAGCCAAAACAGCGACGGTCCATGCCAAAGGAGCAGGCGATGCCGGTGGCAATACGGCCAATCCCGAGGTCACTCGAGCCCTGTTGATAGCTCTTGAGGCCTCGAAGATTGCCGTACAGGGGCATGCTGGCCAGGCTGGCCAAGTTGCCCGTGTTGTTCAACCCATTCCGCAGCCTAACCAAGACGGCCAGGGAACCGCTGCCAGAAATATTGCGGTTACGCAGGACCAGCAGCTTCCGCAGCCTTTAGGGGGTGTCAACACGTTTCCCCAATTGCAGGGTAGGTTTCCTCCGCTGCCAGGAGGTCAAGGGGGCACTTAATGGGGCTATATCCCTCTGGGGTTGGGAAGCACACGAAAGGTGACGACTGAGCGAACGGTTAGCCATCGCCTCCATGACGGGGTGGCACCAGCAGGAGGCGGCAGGTTTCCGGGTATACTCGGGAACGGGGTGGTTAGGAGGTGTCCTCACAACACCCCTGATGCACACGAAAAAGGGGTTGATTTCGAAGTTTGGTCGCCTTTATATCGCTCTCCCTTCCAGCATTGATAACACTATATGTGCGTTTTACTCATTATTCACTATTAGCGTTTGCATTTCGTTTCTTTTGACGGCACATTACCCCACAGAAGACGGGGAGACACAGATGTTTTTGCAACCGAGCGTTGGCCAGTTGGTGGAAACGGTGTGAAATGACGTTCTGTGGTGCTGGGATTGGTGTGGTCGCCGGCGCACTCGGCTGCTGAATGCTGAGGTTGGGACACCGGAAAGACATGTTTGTCTTTTTCTCGTTTGTGGGCATTCGGCGGAGTTCATCTAGTACTATTCCGTTTGTTCTGTTTGCGGGTTTCTCGGGCTGTGGCGGGATTGGGAAGGACGGCGTTAGGTTTCTGAGGCGCTTCCATTGACTGTAGGCCCGGTGACCTGCCTGCCTAGCAGGCCGAGGTGAGGTTGGGGCTGGAGTAATGCAGTTCATGAATTGATAATGAGGGTGACAAGAACCTTCTTAGCATGAGAGTCACAAGAAATCTGACATTGAACGACCTCCATGTGTGACGGTGATGCTGTAGGTGACAGCGCAGTGGTGTATAAAACATCTACAGGAGGAGCGGTGGCGACATTCTCGCCACCAACCCATTATCACCTCTGATCTCAGATCTCTTCCGCCGTTCAATAACACCGAAGCGAGTAGCACATTCCTTCCTCTCTCGAGTAAACAGCGACGGAGAAGTTATCGACCCCGCCCAAACTTTTCATGCCACTTTCCCCGCGCTTTGGGTGCCGGCGCGGCGGCGGCCCCGTCCTCAGGCACGATCTCGATGGTCTCGTGGACTGTCGCGATGGTGCTCAATCTGGCTGCTGGGGGACCTTCATCAGCTCTCCCGCTGGCGGGGCTGGCAGTGGGCGTCAAGAGGATGAGAGCGTTAGACGTGTTCTTCTGGCGGAGGGAGTAGGTAGCGGAGGGAGTCTTGAGTAGGGCAGCGGTGGGTGATGGGTGCAAGGTGAGACTGCACGTTTGAAGGTTTGTTAGTTTGATACTCTCGCTTCCGGTGGCTTTTTCCGCGTAAATGAGATTAAAGTTAGTTGGGCAAGGCAAACTTGCGTTGGAGGGTCTTGGCTCTCGAGCAGCTCGAGCAGCTCTGGCGGCAGCTCCATGAGCTTGTAGCCCGTCCCGTCTGGGGCGTGTGAAAGTGGGATGCTGTTAGAAATGTTTTGGGTTGACATAATCTCCCTTCATGAGTATGACTTCAACGTTTCTACTGGGAGAGGGAGCGCTCCAGAGTGCATACCCAGGTGAGAGCTATATCGGTCTTTGTAGGCATGTAATGTTACGAATTGCCGAACACATCATGTGTGTAATCTGTAAACGCTCCGTACAATACCGTACTATACTGTTACATACTAACGCACGTATTGACCTTTCTCGGTCAACGGCATGACTAATTGCTTTGTTCTTCTACCAGCTTCAGGCAAGCACAACATAAACGATATCCGCTTTACCTGAAGCTATGTGGGTTTCATATTTACCTTAAGCCGAGAGGGCCTGCCGGGTTGTAGTCGTCAGAGAACCCTCGACGCGTCATAGGGAGAGACAGCCGTCGGTGGTGATTAGAGACCGCACACAACTGAATACCGAAGAGACTTCCTAAAGAGTTTCTGTCAATGATATAGTTAGTCCTTGAAATGCTTTCGGTTAGAACACTGCAAGGGCAAAATCTTCGAGGAATGGAGAAAGAACAGATACGAAGCACGGATTCGACTCCTTCTGAGTTCGAATTCTGTTGGTTTTGGTAGGCAATGTAAATCTCGTCGACTTCTCTAGCAACTGCAATAGAGTGATGTATGTAACAATATTCATTGAAGTGAACCCCTTGGCGAAGTGCTCGCAGTCATCCGGTATAGTGCCATTGACGGCAACATTCTCAACTTCCCTCGACAACGCCTTTATATGGTTTGTCTGCTAAGAAACGAAAAACACGCCTCTGATCTCAGTCGAATGACTGCAGATGTACTGAATCTGAGTTGTTCACCTGACAGGCTGATTGTACCCCCTTTTGGTGCGTACAACTCACAGGAACCACAGATATGTACAACCTAGATCGTCTCTTCAAAGAAATTAGGTCAAGCTATGGCACTTGGTTTTTGAAATATACTGAACACAATGCATGTAATTGCGTAGGACATTCTAAAATTGCCCTCCTTGAGAGTCACACTCGTTTATCTAGAAGCTCGGGGGTTGGGGACTCCGAGCTGTGCTTCGTCGGGTAGATTAGGTAAACAAGGAGGTCAGGAAGGACCCGGGAAGACCAATGCCTCTTAGACGTATTTGGAAGACGAGGGCATCACGCGTCTGTACCTCCATTTGAGCTGTCGGCTATGTGGCTCGGCTCCACGTATTATACCAGCTATATCAGGTAGTATGCCACAGTTGTGGAACAGGCCAACTTGTCCCTGATGACTGAAGCCATATTGGCTCGTCACGAGGATCGTAAGAGCTCACAGGACTTATATATTGTGGGTTAACCGCCTCATAGAAGCCTGGTAAGAGTTTACACACTTGGAATTACGCTAGAATGATAGTAGTTCGACCGGAAAGCACTATCACCATGGGGGAGTCTCTCGAGGAAAGCACGAAAAATACCATTACAACCTCAGCTCCTGCCTGGGTGATTTGCCAGGAATTCCTGAAGGTGCTCAGCCGCAATGAAGTCGAACAGCCCCTGATTTGGTATGGACACTTTCACTTGCCCCTATCCAGGACCTACGATGGCGGCCTAAGGCTCGGTTGTAAAACAAGCTCGCTAACGTCACTCCCCAGTCAGAATCTTTGCCCATGTGCCCAGATTTGGCGGTACCAACATTATCTCCTCCCTTGCTGGAAATGGGGCATCACCAGGATAGTCTGCCTCAACCTCGGATCGTTCAGAAACGTCCAGGAAAACGGTGGCCCTTTCCGCTATAGCCGCGCCCATGCGTACACGCATCGGCTAGAAGAGCACAAGAAGACGCTCCACACGTACCGGGACGTCATCCGTAATAGGACCCTAATGACGACCTTCAACACGTCATGTTACGGTCGAAACGACCCGCTCCAAAGCATGCTCCGCCACGTGGCCGCCATCGAGATGGCTTCGATGCTCAAATTCTGCTCCTCGAGACGCGGCATCGAGCACGAGGTGATCAAGTACTACTTCAAAAAGCTGTCTGCCATCCAGAATCTGGCCCCTTCAGATAAAGCTCCTTCCAACGACGGGGAGGATGCTGAAGGAAAGGACAAGGGTGAGACGATCATTGATGAGGCGGTTCTCGAGAAACTCTCCAAGATGCCGCCGACTGCGGGCTACGCTGGGAACCTGGACTTGATTGATATCCCCTTGTACCTGTGGGATGATGAGTACACCGAGGATGACAAGGCGGCGTTAGGCTTGTTGGGGCGAGTGATGAGGCTGGCACATCTGCCGCCTGTCGAGGTGGCCGACTGTGCTGAAGCGCGGGACGTGTGGGAAGTCGTGGACGACCATACGCTGCTGTACGCTGTGGATCCGGCTTCGGTGGTGGGAATGGAGGAGCTGCTGCGCAGGCGCAGTCCAGCGGCGATGATATGCAGGAGTTTGAATGCGGATGGAGAGGGGTAAGTGCGTCAGGGCTCCGGGGTGGGAAGAGGATACTGGCAGATACTGACTGAGAAATGCAGTGACGTCTTGGTTGGTGGTGTCAAAGATATTTTCGAGGATTACAAGGAGTTCAGGCTCGATAAACGACGGGCGCCGCATACGGTAGGGTTGGCACATCTGTATATCCGCCGGGACATCGTTGAAGCGACCGAGAGGGAGAAGATTGTCCCGCCATACCCGGTAACATTTCCACATGACTATGCACAGTAACACGCGAAGTGGTTATTGGACGGCCTGAAAAGTTGCTGCTGTGGGAAGGTCGTGAAGAGGAGGGCGAGAGTGGGCGACCGGGACTGTCACTTCTCTTCAAGCAGATGGAGGGTGTCTGAATGTGCGGTAGGCATGGTGTATTGCTCTTGGAGACCTAATACGTGGAGACCCGTTTCGTTTCGTCTCACTTTCTGTATTGAGTTCTTCCACCCAGTCACTAGCCAAGGCAAAGGAAGGCATTCCTTATTAATATTGTCTCTTTCGATTGGAGATTTTTCTTACTCTCTCACCTGTATTAGCTGTCGTTAACCTGGTGGTTCGTCTCTTCGCTGAGTTTGCCTTCCCCCTCAATGTCTAGCACAGCACATACTCCGTACAGGCACTGTATGTGGAATCGGTTCTCCTCCCGTAGCCGTAGGGCTGAAAGCTGCAAGCCATAGGTAGTGGAGCAAGACGTCACTGCGGGTTGCCTAGCTTGCCCCGCCTCTCTCAAGCTCAGGGTTGATGCAACCTTTAGGTGACCTGTAATCCGTACAAAGGCTCCTTGTATGTATGCGCCGACATTTCACTGCCGATTCTCCTCGACTTGATGTTTCCCTCAACTCTTGCACGACCTTAACGATTTCTCAACCTCGAAAATCCACCAAAGATTTTCACCACAAACGTCGTGATCAGAGGCAGTATTGAGACGAACTCATCATGGCGCCTTCAGACCCCCTTAGCCCAGCCTCAGTGCTTCAGTCAATGGCAGACGCCCTGCCGCTTCGCGAAAGCAATGACACAGATCCCGACCTGAAGAACCCTCTCGACAGTGTCGCTCTGTTCGTTCACGCCTGCATGGTCAACCTAGGTTTTCGTCTGCTCGGTTTCGATGAGGACCATAAAATTGGTGCGCATCCTCTGGCTAATTGATCCCTTGCCATGTGAGCTAACCTCCCCTAGAGGAAGAATGCGCCCGTCTTGCGCCCAAGCTACCACCGCAGTGGAATTCCTCTTCAAGTTCCCGTGGCTTCGTTTATGCCCACACCCAATCCGCGATGCATTTTGTCCTTCACGTCGACCGTCTAGGTGCCAAGATCGAGATCCGCGGCCTGGCCACTGGCGATGAGCGGATAGCCCGCTTTGACATTACCGCCCTCGACTACGTCTCACCCTCCGCGCTACCCCTGAGCATCTCTCGCACCTCGGACGGCAACCAAGACAGAGGTGACCTTATCCTGAGGCTCAAATCTCTCTTCATCTCAGAGGAGCGCATTAAAGGTAGATATACCTGTTCCCGTCTCCCCCTTCTCGCCTTTCCCTCTAACCTCGTAAACTAATCAAACCCTGATTCATACAGATCTCGCCTCCTTGATCAAAGTCACCATCGTTCAGCGCCTCCTTCCCGCCCTCCAGAAAGAGGGCTACACCGAGACGCCGCAGGCCGCACCCCGCCGCACCTCCCCTCCGCCCCGGCAGCCAGATGAGCCGTCCCACCTGCCCCCACCAGCGGGCCCGCACCCTTACCCGGCCCCGGACCCCCTCGCCGCACCGCCGCCTCACCGTCCGGTCCCAGCCGGCGACTTCCCGCCCCCGGGCTTCGAAGACGAGTACGAAATCAACCAACCACCAGGTCGCCCCGGGCCCCCCGGTGCCACAGGGCCAGGCGGGGGCGGGTTCGGCCGCGTAGGACACGACGACCTGTACCCAGCAGGCCTGGGTCCCCACGATCCTATCAGAGGTTCCTTTACCGGGGGCGGAATCGGTCCTGGGTGGTTGCGCCGCCCTGGCGGGGGAGGACCCGGCACCGGAGGGATGGGCGGCGGAATGCATCCCACCTTTGACGACCCCCTCTTTCGGGGACCTGGCGGAGGGCAGGGAGGGGAAGATGATACCTTTGGCGGCCAGGTCCCGCCCGGTGCGAGGTGGGATCCGCTTGGTCCTGGAGGACAGCCGCGATTTGGTGGTAGAGGTCGCGGCGGAGGCGGTTTTGGAGGAGGAGGGTTTGGCGGAGGGTTCGGTGGATTTGGAGGGTTCGGCGGCGGAGACATCATTTAGTTTCCGTCCAGTGGTTGAGATCAATAGTGTAGTCGTCTATTGGACAGGATTAATAGGGTAGATTGAACAGGGCGGATGTGCTTGAGGTTTTTTACAACGATTTACGGCGTGGGATTGCTTTGAATTGTACTGTACTATGTAATTGTTTCTCATCATTTTCAGGATGGATGTTAGTACAACTGCAATAATTCTATTGGTATCGTTGCCCTGGCAGAGGATCTCACCCCCTCTGTTTACATGACAGCTGGCCTAAATGCGTAGTTGCTCGCCCGACGCCAGGGAATTATGCCGCCTTTTGGCGCAGATGGCACCACAGCCGTGTACCACAGCGTCGTTTGCGTATTGGTCAGGGCTTTCCTTTTCCCTGCCAGCCACAGAGTATAGGGGGCGTGGCACAGTCATTGATATACTTTCCCTTTTCTCAGACCGAAAATCACTTTCCCTCCCTCACCAATATATCCCTGCTCTTGCCTCCTCAACCTCTTCTTAACATCAGTCCAGACGCTTAATGTATAAAACCAAACTACGTAAAGTGCCCTGTCTATACGTTGCACATCGGTCCCCGTCGCACCTCCCCAACAACGCATGGTGCTTTGTTGATGCCCATTGAGCCTCGCTCACCCACTCCGACAACATCATTGACCCAACATCCTTATTTCTCTTTCCTGGTATCTTGGCACAATCTCATATCCCTGATCATGGCGCGAAGCAGCCCAGACTGGCGCATCCGCACCTTCCTCCACCTCGCCGCTGACACCAACTCTGCAGTAGCAGAATATAGCCACTCCCTACCAGGAGCTTCGGCAACGACGCCCTCTCTTTCAGTTAGGGCGCCGCCTTTCTACTGCGCCGCCTCCTTGACCTTGCGCTTCTCGTCGTCGGTGAGCATGCCGCACCAGTTCCGGAAATCGGCAATGTTCTCGGCGTCGGCTCGCATGAAGAAGTCAATCAAATACGCCTGCGTCTCGTCGTCGCGCTGCCGTGAACTGTTGCCACCCTCGATCCAGCCCATGAGGTCGGACTTTGTACTACCCAGCGCCAGGTCCAGAGTATCGTCGGGCTCGTCCTCCCACCCGTCATTGTCCCCATCGCCGCCGTCTTCGTCCTCATCAGCGAGTTCTGTGGCTGCTGCAGCGGCCATGTTGGAGGCGGCTTGCATGCCGGAGGCCGAGACGAGTTCCTCGATTAGAACCTTAAGGATTTTGAGCGGGGCGGGAATGATGGTGTACCGGTCAGGGTCTGTGCAAAGAATGAGTTCGAGGTGAGCATGGACAATAGGCCGATAATAACTTACTCAGTTTCGCCCGCGACCTGGTCATGATCCTGTCGGTGTTGGCGATGATGAGGTCACCCTTGACCATGGTCTGCGCCAATCGAGAGTCATTCAAGGAGTAGAGCTTAGACAGAGCGATAACACTACATATATCATTAGAATTCAGCATAGCTAGAAAGGGCCGGCCAAACTTACTTTTGACGGATTTCATCGTAGCCGGCAAAGTTGACCGAGTTCTCAAGCCACTTGCTGAGAACCACCTGTAACCCCGCCTGACCGTTGATTTGGATGTCGCTGAGAAAGTTGACAACATCCTGTGCGCCTACGAGTGAAAGCCGAGCAAACACCAGGATCAGGGACTGAATGAAGGGCGCGGCTTGAGCCGTGTCTAGGCGCGTAGCGACTGCCTGGAGAAGCTGCGGCAGGAAAGGACCGAGCCTCTCGTGGCCGGCCTTCTCGACCAACTCCGCAGCCAAGCCGCCCACTTCAGAGGCCGCAGTATCCTCGATGTTCGGGCCCAAGAGACGGTCAATGATGCGGAGACAAACCTCAAGACCAGATCGGCCGTTTTCGTCCTGCCAGCTAAAAACTTGCTTATGGTCGTGCATTAGGATATATTTGACAGCCTCAGAACCAGGCCGCAAAATGTCGCCTTCCGAAGAAGTCATCAAAAGATGATGCAACCTAGGCAGGGTAGCGGCAATAAAACCCTCAGGAAGAGGTTCGGAGCCGTATTGGACAAGCAGCGACAGGAGCTCAGCGGCCAACTTGCCATACAATTAGCGAAACGTATAACGAACGACTTAGCAACACTTACCGTGACAAGAGGGTCATCCTGGGTGAGGTTCGCAACGTCGAACGTCCCGGTAATAGATGGCAAGACTTTGCTGCAGAGAGCAGCATACAATCGAGGGTGTTCCATATCCTTAAGTGGTCCCTCGTTGTCCTTGAAGGTCCTAGCAATGTCCTCAAAAGTTTCGCAGACAATAAGGGTGACATGGAAGTTGGCTGCGCCGTGCTTGGCGATAAGGAAGAGTAGATCAATCGCTTTGCTGTCCGGCTGAATGGCAATCCTGGTGTCCATGCTGATGGCGGTGCGCAGAGTCTCGAGGAGGGTCACCAAGAGGTCATCGGCATCTTCCAACTCGCTGAGATCTTTGGCTTCCAGGAAGCGCTGAATGGCCACGATGATGGAAACTTGGCGGTCTGCCGGAACACCACCCCTAATGAAGCCTTCGACAGCCTTGACACCTGCGACTTGTACAAGCTCAGAGTCGTCACTGGTGATGGCATCAATAACTTTATCGAGCAGGCCGAGGGCTGGCTGGTAGACCTGTGCCAAGGTGCCAGCGACAAGGTATCCGCGAGCACGTAGCATTGCCTCATCTTGCCTGTTAACTGCATAGGTGACGAGTTCGAGGTAAGCGTTCGCAATCTCGGGGGGTACAGTCTTTTCGCAGTCTTGGAAGTCGTTCAAAATAGAGTTGAACAGGTAAAGAGCCGCTTCTTGTTTCTGCCAGCTCGAGCCCTCACCTGAGAAGAGGTTCTTGGTGTATGCAAACAGACCCTCGAGTGCCGCCCTGTCGAGCCACTCTCCGAGCTTGATCACAAGGTCACCACATGCAGTTCGGGCAGTGTAATTGGACGAAACAGAGGTCTCATCGGCGAGATACAGGGACACGTCTATGTCCCACAACCCTTCCTCTTCCTGCGTGATCTGGGAGTAAGAAACGAGCAGGTTCATAAGATCCAGTACCCACGGGGTATCATGGACAGCGCCGCGAGACTTGACTTCGGCCTCGAGCTGCTTTTGTACAGGCGGAGCACGGATACATTGGTTAAGAAAGTCGAGCTCGTCCAAGACCAGGAAATCAAGGGTAAAGGGAAGGCCGTCGATATCCTCCAAGCGGCTCTGGGCATCTGAATTGATGAAAAGGGCCTGATGTGATGGGACCAGTCTTGAGAGCTCTTCCCACGTCGCAGTGAACAAAGCGACACTCTGCGGTAGGAGGAGAGAGGCGAAAACGCTCCGGATCTTTATCAATGTCTTGACCGCCTGGTCCTTAAGCGCAATCGGGCCGTACCAGTTTTCCGGCTGCGAGCCTGAATTCTCCAGGACGGGTGGGAGCGGCGCCTTAATGACCTGTTCCAAGAATGGCAGCCAGCCGCTGAGAACCTGCTCGGCGAAAGTTTTGACCTCTTTTTTGTGATCCTCCTTGACGATATCCATGAGGTCGAAGCAACTCCGGAAGACCAGAACGGCCAGGCTGCGGTGGGTCTGCTTGCGGTTCTCGTTCAAAGCGACATCGTAGCAGGCTTTGATGATATCCCTGGCGACGCTAAAGAATTGCTCGTCGGTCAAGCTTTCTTCCACCAAGTCTTGCAGAATTCGCAGAGCACCGTGGAGCTGGGCGTCGGTTCCGGTAGGCATGATGCCGAGAACGGAGGGGAGAAGGGCGGGCCATCGGTGGGGGAAGTCGGCCACGGCAATCTTGGAGACAACGTAGCTAAGCTGAAGTGTTAGCACCCTTGAACCGTGACGGCATGTTCCCCCCAGTCACAGCTCACCTAGCCGCGACCTTGACCTTGCGCTCATCCTCGGGGCTTAAAACCAGCTCCAGAATGATATTGCGCAGGTAGTCTTTTGTCGAGTCATCGACCGGGATCTGAGGGCCGCTGCCGGCATCGTCTGGGGCCCAGTTCTTCTCAATGAACTTCCGCAGGTAGGTCAGAGCCGACTGGCGGATCTGGACGGGGGCGCCCGTGTGTACGCCAATGCGGGCCAGCGACAGGGGAAATTCGGTGTTTCGCTGGGCATGCAGGAGATCGATCTCGGCCTGCTTGCGGGGGCCCTCCTCTTTGTCGTGCGTGTTGGCGAGCAGTTGCGCTAGATGCTCGTCCATCTTGTCGTCGGTGGCTCTCTCGTTTGATGTTAGTCGTGAATGTCTGCCTCTCTTCCGAAAGAAGACAGAATCAATGCCGGCAGCGCAGGTTCTGAATGAGAGGTGGTGTGGAATGTGGAGAGCTCGAGACTGAGTGACCGCCGAAGTAAACGATCGTGGTGTGGGGTTATGTGGTACACGGTCAAATCAGCGTGGAGCGCTGGAGTCAGCTTTGTGTTTGAGACGCGTTGCGGGCGTGCGCTGGGCAGCGGGGTAGGGAGATCTGAACCGGCAATCACCGGCAAGATTGGGCCTGGCAGAGAGACTTGGCTGCAGGCAGAGGTCACAGCGGGGCCAAGGGTGTTTTTGTTAGAAACTGGCGGAGCGAAGCCGGCATTACCACAGGACCAGCTTGGCATTTGATAGCAGGTCACCTGCTTTGGCGTTGCGGCCCGTCGTCAGACGCGTATTCCGCGCAACCTCGCGATTTCACAGCTGGAACATCGAGAAAAGATTATTTTCTTCATCAGACAGCAACATATCATATCAATACAATGGCCCCATCTCAATCCGACCCATCACGCCCCGAGGAAGACTCCCTTCCTCTGGACCACTCCCACATTCTGCTGACGTCGTTCAACTCTTTTCTGACCGTTGCCATCCACAATATCCTCTATTACCGCAACATCTACCCCGCCCCCACCTTCCTCTCCACAAAGGCTTACAATCTCCCCGTCCATCAGAACCGCCATCCCAAAGTTTGCACCTGGATTCGCAACGCCGTTGATGCAGTGGCAGCCCAACTCTCCACCGGTCACGTATCCCGCATCGCCATCCTCATCCACTCCCCCTACGAATCTACCCCTTCTCCAGCACATGACCCCTCCCCTTCATCCGAAGTCTCTAACCCTACTCTTTCTACACCCTCCCCCCAGTCATTACCGGCCTCAGTTCCTCCGGGCAGTGTGCTCGAGCGTTGGCTAATCGACACCTCGCGCTTCCCCTCTTGGCCTTCCGCCGCCAACGCCAACTTCAACTCATCCGGAGAACCAACAGGCCCCAGCGCAACCGAAACAGCCAAGGGCATGCGCGACTTCGCGCGGGTCCTCGCGCGCGACGCCCGCTCCGAAGATGCGCGCGAGCGCCACCTCGCTCCGGACCCGCGCAACCCGACCTTTAACTGGCCCGACCTCGACGAGCAGCTTCGTGGAGCGTTGCGGCGGATGGCGAGCGTCGCGGAGGGGATGCCGCCGCTGCCTGTTGAGGGATGTACATTCACTGTGGCGGTTGAGTTGGCCGAGGCGGGGAGGGCTCCTATTGGGGTATGTTCCCTTCAGTATTCTTCCATTCTCTCTCGGCATTGTTGTCAACGGTGGTTTGCTGATGTGGTGAGCGCCAATAACAGTATCCACAGGCGTGGATACCGTCCGAACCAAACCTACAAACCAAAGGAAGAGGGAGGGAGACGGCGGGCGAGGATATCGGCGGCGTGCGGACGAGGCCCATCCGTGCGGTAGAGGCTGGGCCGCTGTTCTTCGAGTGTTGGGTCGAGGACAGCAGGGCAAAAGATGCGTTGATGAGGATGTCAGAGACCGGGAAGGGTGAATATCAGACTCAGGGGTCGACGCAGCCCGTCTGATCAATGCTCTTTTAGTTTGGCTTTCACTGATTTTATCACGATACCCCAACGATTATTGGCGATACAGTGACATGAATCATGCCAGCATTTATACTGCGGCTATGCCTGCTCTGACGTGAATAAACACTTCGGGATGCTGAAATCAAACGGTTGCCATACACCGACCGACCGCTTCATTCCTGGGACAGCAGTTGAAGTCTAAACATAATCAGGAATCGACAGCCCGTATCCGAAGAGCATGATGCCCACACGAACCAACTCAAAACCCGGACTTGAAGATACAAAAACCCTTTACCAACGCCATGGAAGCCAACCCCGTCGCTTGACACGCCAGCAGCCAGAACCAGCCAAACAATCCCCACCCAAGCACCCCAACGATTCCCTAATTCCCTTCCCCATCACTGCCTACACCACCACCGTTGCCTGCGCTGGCGGTGCTTGTCGCCCCTTTGAGCAGCATCCTCAAGCTTACCATCTCCCTCCTCAGCCGGGCGTTCTCCTTCTTGGCCCGCGCCGCCTCATCGCTCGATTCCTTGAGCCTCGCCACCAGCTCCTCCTTGTCGTCCTTGCCTTTACCCTTGAGCGCCTTAACGATCTTACCGAGCTCCGAGTTGAACCGCTCATACAGCAGCTCGTTTTCGGCGGTGGCCTCCTTGTATAGCTGGTCGATGGCCCGGACCTTGGCTTCGGTGGTGCGCAGCGTCGCCTCGAGGTCGCGCTGCATGACCGCGTGCCGATCCTCGAGCTCCCGCAGCACCTGCGGCACGCGCTCCTCAAGTGCCTCGACGGCCGCCGACAACTTGCGCATATCGGCCGTGGCCGAGCGCGGGAGCGCCGAGTTGACGCGCGCCATGTCCTCAGAGATACGCGAGAGCTCCGTCCTGAGCGAGGCATCAACCTCATCGACGGCTCTCTTTTCCGTCTGAAGACGCTCGCGGAGCTTTTGTGGTGATTGAAGGCGGAGTTTCTGGCTGGTGCCCGGTGGTTTTCCTGGGCTGCTCGATGGGCGGGTGGGAGATTCGGCTGATGGAGGCACAGGGATGCGCGATAGGGCTGATGGTTTGAGAGTCGGGATTTGCGAAATCGTCATGGTCCTAGCACGCGTTCTCTGCGGAGCCGGCTTTTCCTTCTCCTCTGCGGATTCGATGGGCGGTTGGAAGGGATCCACTGTGTTCTCCTTCTGTCTGGATGAGCGGAAGCTTGACGTATGAGATTGCGGGCTGATGGGGATCTTGGAGGGTGATGGAGGTCGAGGAGCCGAATTGAACTTCTCGGCTGTTTGCTGCTTGTTGACCTGAAGAGGCATGAGGTGCGGGTCGTCCTCCAAGCTCGTGGCGGCTATCAAGGACTTGAGATCCGAAAGTGAACTCCGACGCTTCTTCTTGAGTGACCTAGGACCGGCCGATTCAACGCCTTCCGGCTCGCCGATGGTTTCAAGTCGATGGGAGCTAGCGGGGCGATGTCCGATGTCGTCGAAGGCGCCGGCGACGGGGGGGCGATCGCGGGAACCTGGACGACGGAGCCGGTTGGGTGTGTAGGTGTGATTTATACCCATGTCGACCGACTTGGACCTGCTGGCTTTGGACAGGCTACCATTCTCGGAACTGGGCGTCTTGCTGTGCTTGCTCAGGGTGCGCCACACGGAGGGCCGGTCTGTCTCCGTCTTGCTATTTTGTCGCAAGAGCGTGTCGAACCCAAACTTTCTCCGGAGTGACGAGGTATTTGAGGTCATAGATCCCGTTATTGACTTTTGGCTTCGGTTGCTGGCGGCGAAAGACTCAGAAGAAAGGCCGCTCAACAAACCGGTAGGATCACGAGCATCGGCCTTTTCAAAGATGCGGTCACAGTCTTCGACGAGGCGGTCAAGAAGATTGATGTAGTCGGGAGCGTTCCCATCGTCAACCAGTAGCTCTGCGAACGCTAGGGTCAACGCGCCCCTGTCGCCATCATTCCCACAGCCATCAAGGAGGTCTGCAAGAAGTTTGATAATCGCGATGAATGCTCGCCGATTCTGAGGGGCCATATCGCTGAACAAGAAGCGGACGAAATCAGCAAAGTCGCCCACGACCTTTTTTGATGCTCGCACCTGAAGGGCTTCAAGATGTTGCATAGTCATTACCGGCCCCATCTGCTCGCGCCAGGCGATGCGGATGAACTTTTCAAATGCCGCAAAAACAACCTCCGTCCCCAGCTCTGAGGCGGCATCTAGGTCAAAAGGAAACTCGATGAGACGGTTGTAGAGGTCGTTGACATGAAGCTCGTCGGCCATGGATCTGTTGAGCAGGGTGCGGCCGATAAAGTAGCCCTTGCGCGCCTGCATGTTGGCCACGAATCCAGTAAAGGTCTGCTCAAGCCGAACCAGAGGGTTCTCTGGAGGTTCCTCTTCCACGGTCAGGCGAGGTATGTCCCGGTCCTTGATCGATCCGGATATCACGGTCACGTCTCTCGTACTATTAGACCGCGTCCGCTTATGCCTCGAGCCGTTCATGCCCACATTGTCGACGGAAGTAGAGCTCGACGAAGGGGTGCTTCCCACCAACAAATTGGAGAGCATTTTCACCGGCGAGGAGGAGAGGAAGGATCTGGTGTTCTTCTCCACCTTGGCCGTGATGCTGATTGAGCGGAGGATCTTGGTGTAATACGATACCAAAGCCGGTACCAGCCTTATGTTGGCAACACTGAACTGGGTACTGAGCAATTGAATAACCCTGCGTGACAGGGTCGGGAGGAAATCTTCCAGCGCCACGTCATCGGTGAACTTCTTCCCGTTCAAACCCAGTGTGTTCATGGAGATCCTCCGCATATCACCGGTTCTGGCCTCGACGACAATCTCGACGCCGTAGTGGCCGACAGGCGCTCCTTTGGTGCCTTTGTCGTTGTCCAAGACGACGCGGATGGAGGCCGGTTCCCTGCGGCCCTCGATAAGCTGCTGTGCGCCTTCTTGGAAGACTGCAGCGTGAAGCCTGAAACCATTATCTTGCATCTTCACCGTGCGGAGTGTCCAAGTCGACTCTTCCCTCTCTTTCTCGGAAAATCTGCCCTCGATGCGAGCCCTGATGACGTCCTCACTCCATTTGCTCGCCCTCCCCTCGTAGTGGTCCTGCAAAAGGAAGCACCGGGACGTGGTGGCCCTGCTGGTGATAGAGTCAGTGCTGGCATGAGCACCCTTCATCTCCTGAGTAGATGTCATCCAAACAAGCCGGCCGTCGGAGGACTCCGTAAAGCGGACATCAGCCAAGTTATGCCAGCCAGCGAATGCAAATTCCCATGTCCCCTGACCCCCGGCGGCGTTGGTCATCGATGCCAATAAACCAGCAGGGGATGGTTTGTCGATTTCGCGCAAGAAGTCGCGTCCTGTAAGACCAGAGCTGGTCCTTTTCTGGAGGATGACAAGGCAGTCCGAGAAGAGGAGGAACATTCCAGACCGATCCTGCACGTCCTGGCTGTGCGAAATCGACACATATGGAGCAGCGAGTTCGAGAAAGTCAGCCGCAAGAATCAACCGGCCATGAGGTTCAAGGTCCTGCGGCCAATGCTCGACCATGGCGCGAAGGCGGTTCGAGACGTGGGGCTTATCGGGAAGCGGGTCGTCCATGGAGCAAATATTCGTGATGATGTCTCTTGCCCGAAGCAGAGGTTGTAATGCCGGGTGTGTCATCGGGAGGCAGGCGACGATCTGGTCGATCAAAAGGCTGTATCGTGGTAGTCTCTGCACTGGCTCGATGAGGAGTGAGCGAATGGTTTGCTCTCCGGTTTGGACAACACGCTGACGAAAGCTTGACTGTGTATCTAAGAAGGTGTTGAGGAGCTGGGGGAAATTTTGACTCGCACGTATGTAGTCCTGATAGCAGTCGGTAAACTTGGGGAACCATTCGAGGAAAACTTTGGCCATGGCGACGGCACCGCTTGGATCTTTGGTTTTGCCGGAGCTACCCAGCCGCGTCACATGGAACGGAACCTCCATGTTTCTGACGGCTTCCTCCTCGGTCTCGTCCATGACGCACCGGAGCTCCTGCATGAAGGCCGAATTGTTCTCGAGGATGCTGTCCGCAGATTTCGGGAACAGCTTTTCCAGGTCCGCCTCGCATGGGCTGATGCTACCAGTGGGGCGATCTTTTGCCTTTTCACGAAAATCTTTGGCAATGTTATTGACAAGCTCGTTAAGCTTGAGAACATAGCGTTCCTCCGTATCGACCAGCTCGCCCATCTTCATGCGCAACTCAACCTTCTGATTCTTGGAGAAGGACTTGCTACGATTTAGCGATGTCGGTCTCGAAGGTGCCCGCCGAAGCTTCGAGGTCGGCAGGAAGACCGGTTCTCCAAACAATTTCACCAAGGGAGCGTATCCGCTGTACTGCCGCAGCGTCGGGTCCAGCACGTCATCCTCATCATCGACAGCTTCCTCGAAATCCGCGTTCTCTAAAGGGACGATTGAGCCGGGTGGTAGAACCAGGTCCATGTCGACACCACTCAGATGTTGCGTCCGTAGCGCATATTCTAATATCCCGATAACCTCGTCTGTGTTGTCTGCCTGCACGGCGGCTTTGGCGAGGTCGGCCGCATGCTGTTCGCCAAAGAGAGCAGGTGCTGACCCCGGGCGCCGAGGCTGTGTTGTAGGGTATTGGTTCTTTAAATGATTCTTGACGACCTCGGGCAGCTCGGTGAAGTACTTGTAAAGGCCGAAGGCCAGTCCCCTGCAGACCTCATCGCCCTGAAACTCACGCGGCAAGTGTGCGACGACGCTGTAAAAGGGCGAGTTGGGGGAGACGGTGATGCGCGGGAAGGATTGATAGCCGGCTGGGCTGTAGATGTGAATCTGGATCCGAGAGCTATTGTGAGTGTAGTTGGCTGTGGTCGAGGCGCCGTGGAAAATCAGGACGGGCAAATGGCCAAGCAGCGGGTCGCTGGCGGAGTAGAGTGTGACATGCTCCGGCGAGAGCGCCAGCTCCTCTGTGACACGAACCATGGTCGCTTCAATTGGCCGTGCTCATTGCGACGAGGACGGTAGCGATGCGATTCGCGATTGCGGTACGCAGCGGTAGTTTGCGCCGTGATCTGCGCCGTGGGATCGGTCGAAGAATGGCGGGGTAGTTTGGGTTGGGGGGGGGGGGGGGGGGGTGATGCCGGGGAGCAAAGCGAGCGGCGCGGCTCGGCGATCCTGTCGAGGCAAGTATAAGGGAAGGCTGTCGCCGATGCACTTGTCGGTAAACAAAAACTGATATGGCCAGTGCTCGTTCGCTCGGGACGCTGCAGGTTGTGCAGCTGGGTTGCGACAAATCGGGATTCAAGCAACCAGACGATCAAGTGTTGTGACTGCAGCTCGAGGCACACAACAGGCTGCGGCGGCGTTTCCCTGTTTTGGCGGAATATAAACAAAGTAGCTTGGATCAGGAACCTTTCGCGGCGGCCTAACAGCACCAACCACAAGACTGTGTATGTACGGGTCCCGTCCTCGAGGTGTATATGACACCCAAAGGTGTTGGTACAAAGAATTTGGACAAGAAGGGAAGGGTGCAACTGGACGAAGCGAGCAACAAGCGCAATCCCCCCAATCGTCGTCAGTCGTGGGAGTGGGCGCAACCGTGGGGTGTATCGGAAGTGGGAAGCTGCCAACCTAAGAAACCGGGGAGCGACATGGAGGCTGGTCGGAGGGTGGGCGGGAACGAACTGGGAAGCGGGTCGGGCAGCGATCAGGGCACGAAAGCGGCTCAGCGGTGAATCGAGCCTAACGCGTGGAGGGCGCGATGCCTGGGCAAGGGTCTGGGGGCCAGAATGCTTGGCTGGCGGAAGGGTGGCCAACCAATGATGGCCAGTCAAAACTCACAAGGCTGACCTTGTCAATGTCGGATCATTACCGAGACTACAGCCCGGAAGGGCAAAAACAAAACACTCAGGATAACGCTCAATCGATGAATGGGTGTTGCGATTGACGGATTGAGTTACCTCCACAAGTGACACTTTCTTCATTATCATTGACATAGGCTGGTTTACAGAAGAAGAAAATTGAATGATGGCTTGAAATGTTTTCAATAGCATATGAGCTACACGCTGCTAGAGAGTTGCCGCAAGGCGTGCTTACCACCCTGACCTCTGCCACTCCGGTAATTTCATCAGGATCGTTATTTTTCCTTTCATATTGTACTATGTGCGTCATTGAATTTAGCTACTTCACGCGAGCACCATCTATCCACATGTTAGGTTACCCCGGAGAAACCCCGGCCTACCTCCGCCTTCCAAGTAAACTAACCTTTTGTTCTTGCTCATTTACTCATCATCACTCTGACTCCAATTCGACAGACATTCACGCCAGCTTCGCCTCCTGCGACACCTGTCTCTCCCTTCCCACCACCTCTTCCTTTCCCGCTTCGGCCACCGCCTGAAAATCGCGGGCGTCCACCCCCTGTGTCTTGTAGTCCCTCTCCGAAGGGTTCCCGACCCCCTTCACCGTCGACTCGTTGTCATCCTTCTTCTCGGTCTCCTGATCTTTGTCTTCCTCGCCTTCCTCAACCTCTTGATGAGGCGGCAACCGCGACCGAGGAGGTGCTACCTGGCTTCGGGAACGATGGCCGTACGGGCTCACCTGGTGGTAGGGGTATGGGTAGTAGGTCGGGCGCACCGCGTTGCGCAGCGGCGGCGGGAAGGGGGGCGGGTGGTCGAACTGGTTCGTCATTGTAATGGGGATGTGGGCGGGCTCTTTTGCCTCCCTGTTTTCAGAGTGGTTTTTTTTCTTTGGCCCTTTTTTCCTCCACCATGATGGGAAGGGTGCAAGCAAGCAACCGGTCCTGTAGTAGCAACGGAATATCAGTAGTTCGAAGCGAGTAGAGCTGGTTAAATCAGCATAAGCAAAGAGAAGTATGCGTACATTGTGATGATCTCAAATCAACCCCTAGATCGATTGTATGATTGTTGAGGCGTGTAAATGGCCGCTTAGGAGCGGTGATGTTTTTATTTCTTTTTGTTTTGTTGTATTCTAGATTAGTTATCATTTTCGTTTTGGAAGTGGGGAGGGATAATCTACGTAGGAGTAGGCACACTCATTAATCGCGTAAATGTATGCGACAAAGTGACAATTTCCGTGATGCTTCCGGAAAATCTGTCTTTTGGCAGTGCTTAATCTCACACTGCTGCCTTGACTGTAAAAAAACACATTCACAGCCAAAGTGTATTGTGTTTGAAGTCTTGTATATCTTTTATTGTCCTGGAGGAATCAACTACAAGAGAGATGTCTGGCTCTTACAATAGACCTCTCTGACATCGTGACCGCGGAAGCACCTTTCGACTAGAAAAACTGTGATAACGTATTGACTGACATGACTATTTGTTCAACTAACCAGCATTCTAATTAAATGACGAGAAACAACTACTGATTACCATCAGGTGCAACTCACTCGCTGTCGCTATCATCATCGTCCGTGGAAGTTGACCTGACCGAACTGCTGTTTTCATTTTCATCCTTAAGTTAACCTACTTTCCCTCGCCTCTATGCTCGCTTTCACTTCTTGGCGCCTCCCTTTGTGAATGCTAGTTGTATTACGCCATGTACATGGAACTGACAGCTTACACATTTTGAAGGTAAAAGCCCTGTTTGATGTGATATCAAGTAAAGAACGATAGTCATGCTGTCGATCTATTTTCACTTCCTGGTTGTTTATAGAGGTTACTTTGTGTTAACTTTCAGACCGACAAAGAATATGGGTTCTAGGTGCTTATGAATTCAAGTATGATTGTTCTGAAAATTCCGGGTCATTTGCATGGCGATGAAGATACACACTAAAGCCTACACATCAACCGGCTAGTCATCTAGTAATAATAGATTAATACAACAAATCCATTCCAAGGTCAATACTAGTTTTTTCCACCATTCATTGTCTCTGTTGCTTGCAACAGAGACACAAAACCCACCTGTGAATTGAACCGCATTTCCCATTTAAGCGGCTTCGCTGCCCTTTGGTTCAACAACTGTCGATGTTGGCGCTGACTGCTCCTTCTTCCGCCCTTCGCTAAGTACCGATTCGTCCCCGCTTGTCACTTGTTGCTGGCTCGACGAGTTCTCAGGCTGCGGCGGCTTCTCACTTGGTCTTTTGCGGAACAACCCAACCTGACGAGGAACGGACATGCGTGTTGCCATCTGGGGGAACAGGTAGCCAGGGGCGAAAGCAGCCAGAAGGATGCAAGGGATTAGAACCATGCTGTCGTCAGAGATCAGTAACGGCTCTAGAATTAGTGCAGAGAGGAAGTGGTAATGGTCTGAACTCACAATCCTTCAAGCACAATAAACGAGGGCTCGTCCTGCATGATATGGTTACCCCATCCGCCAGCCATCTCGGCGATACTGTCACCCGCTGTTAGCATACCCTTCGACTAGAACATCGAGCCAAGGCATCCGCACCGATAGATGCACCGAATTAAAATGCCACTGTAAGCTGCTGTCACAGCGTACATGAACATTCTGAATTTCCTATCCCGCCACAAGGTAACCGCTTCGGGGTCAGCCTCGGTGGAGTTGATCCTGTCCGCTGGGTCAGCCGACCAGATTCTGCCAATTATCTTCTGATTCAACATAACTCACCACTTCTTAACCCGCAAGAAATAGTCTCCCGCCGAGGCGCCGAAGAAGCTCAGTACCACCACCTGCAGCACAATGCCCGCAATGATGCAGCGGTTTCCGTGCTCGACCATCTTGTAGTCGCTCAGCGCCGCGCTCGCCGCGAGGGCGCCTCCGATGGCCTGAACAAGCAGGCAGGACACGTCGAGTGGGACGAAGACGAAGGGGTACCGGTGCGGCCGTACGCGGGACAGGGCCGGGTTGAGCGCCAGGCAGACATGCTTCAGCGTGAGGTAGATTGAGATGCAGATGAGCGTCGGGGCGAGGATGATGGCGACGATCTGTGTCTCAAACGCGTGCTTGTTCCAAGGGTTGTCGGTGAGGGGGATGCGCGCCCCGTAGCCTGGTTGTGGTTTTGATACCCCTTTGTCAGCCCACAACATCAACAACCCATAGCTTTTTATACCTCTCTGTCTTTTTGCGACCGTTGTTACCTGTTGACTCGATGCTCCCGACATCCTCCCTAGGTATCACAACCCTAAAAAAAAAAGCTCAAGTGCTTGAAAACGGACACCACCCACCTGCAAGCTCCAAAGCACAACCAGCCGCGATAAACCCTGTATAACTCCATGTCTTCCTCTTCAGCCCCAAGATCAACGTAACCACCATCGCCGCAGCAAACCCAATTACGAAAAAGATGTTGATTCCCCGGTTCGGATAGTATCCTAATGTGGTGGCGCTGACGGGGCATGTAGGCGTGACCTGGGTGCAAGAGTAATAGTAGTTGGCAATGGCATCCTCGATGTCGTCCTGGGTCCAGTCCGAGGGAAACATTGACGGGTCGAGTTTGTCCATGATGGTGTTGGTGTTTATTCAAGCCTGACTTCGTTCAAAACCCAATTTAGGGCAGTGAGATATGACAGCCTCTCAAGCACGGCAAACTGGCGAGGGTGCGCTTGGGGAGCGATCAAAGGTTGAATATGTAAAGCCGCAGCTCGAAGCCAAAGCAAGGCAGTTGTGGAAGATACCGATCACTTCGTTACTTTTGTTTTGAATATAAACACCAAACTCAAGACTCTGAGTATCCTGGAATTGGGAACGGCCAGCAGCTACAGAACACATCGAAGGGTAAGCCCCAGCCATTAACAGGGGATCCAGGTTGTCATAAATCCCTTCTTTCATCCTCTCTCCGGATGAAAGTTCGCTACGGCGGATGCTACGCCGTTTGATGCCACCACCCAACGCCATGCAAACTGTTACGCGATCGACGCAGCCCAGCCCTGAAGACCCGGAAACGAGAAAATCCCCGGACACGATGGCGGGCCAAGATGCCCTGAAGAGCCAGGCGAGGTGACATGCCGTTCCTTGGGTAAGCCGAAGTCGATTAGGATTCGTTGGTCGAGCTTCTTGCAGAGGTGGGCAGGCCGTAACCGATCCCGAATAGAAGCACCCCAGGGGTGCAAGGCCATTTCGTCCATACATCCAGAGGCGCAGCTTGATATGAACAAAAAAAAAAAAAGAGCAAGGTATGTTACGCTACCGGTGTCTATTTCGCTGCAGGTTTCTTCTTTACTGACGAGAACCTTGAAACGTCGTCCTACCCAGATTTTAGAATTGCCTCACGGTGCTTTACAAGAAGCATTATTGTGGACGACGAAATGGCCGTGAGAACTTTAGAATCTGGGAGAAACATGGGTGGAGGGACTCTCGAGTTTTGGTGTCTCATCCCGGGCATGCCCACCAATCATGTCTCGCCTGTCAAGACTCAGGCTGGTAGTATTGAGATGGATGGCTTCCGCAGTGATCAGACTTTGTAGGGGCTGGGATGTGGCCAGGTAGAGCTTGAATCATGGCGTCTAGCTACACAGAACGCAATTGCAGTTGTGACAGTAATCACTCTTTCCCACCAAGCCACCGATAAACGACCGAAAAGTCGCGCCCCTTACACCTTTCCTCCGACTCGGCAGCCTCATACACTTCCGACGCCTTGTCCGCTAGAGGGAGCTCTGCACCAGCTTCTTTGGCGGCGAGAATCGCAAGTTTCAAATCTTTCCTCATCAGACCAATGCCAAAGCCGCCTGCGTAGTCCCTGCTCGCCGGGGCTGTCTCCACGACGCCCGGCACGGGGTTGTTGATTTCGCTTGGCCAGCACTTTCCAGTACTGACGTTGATGACGCTGGCGAGAACCTTGGGATCGAGGCCCCACTTGACGCCCAGATTCATGGCTTCTGCCGTTGCGATGTTCTCAATCGCAAGCAGATAGTTGTTGGCTAGCTTGGCCGACAGGCCAGCTCCTTGTGGCCCACAATGCAACACGCGCTTGCCCATCCGCAGGAGAATTGGCTCAATACGGCCAAGCAGGCTTTCTGGTGCTCCCAGCATGAAGGTCAAAGTTCCAGCTGTCGCTCCGACAACTCCGCCCGACATTGGTGCGTCAACGAAGTTACCCACGCCATTGGGCAAGGCAGTGGACACAGCGTTCGCAACCTCCCGTGACGAGGTTGGGTCAATGGTAGAGCAGTCGATGAAGAGCCGCGATTTGAATTGCGTGCCCATGTCTTCTTTCTGTACTGATCCATAAACTGAAAGAATAGCGTCATATGTCGACTTGACGTGCTTCGGCTCGGGGAGACAGGTGATGAGCGTGTCCTGAGTGACCTACTGTCAGCTCGAGCTTTTTTTCTTCGATATGCAACTGGTGCTGAGATTAAAATGTAAAACGTGGGCTTCTCAGAGGATTGGCTTTTGTTGTATAACAAATAATCACGAGAAAGACCGGACAAGCCGGCCCAACTTAGAACAATCATTGAGAAACAAACTCATCATAAAAGCCCAAAAGAAAGTAACAGAAGAGCAAAGAGGAAATCACCACATACCGCATCCCTGGCTGCGTCTGCTGCGCTTTGAGCCACTTGCGCAGACGCGCCGCCGGCTTGTTGGCTGGCCATCTCCTGCACCAGCTTGTCGGCTGCAGCCTTGTTGATGTCGAAGACGCGGATGATGTCGCTTGGTGGCAGCTTTGCCTGGAGATTCCGCGCCATCTGGTACCCCTATTACGGAAGGTCAGCAAGTTCAGTCCAGACACCAAGTAGCAAATTAGAACAAAACATACCATTTGTCCCAGGCCAATGAAGGCATAATTATCTAACCTACGAGCCGACGACGAAAACGCCCGGCGCTGGGCGAGGACAGGCCTCCTCCATAGCCTTACAGTAGTCTTCATAATGATAGTGTGTTTCCGCCGCGGCGCAATCCGGCGAGTTGGTGGGAAGAGCACGGCGGGTTTGCTGCGTCTCAGGAGGGCGGGTGTTCTCGGTGTTGTCAATCCGCCTGCTGTGCGGGCGAGCGGCGGGGCACCGAGCTCCAAAAGCCGCCCATTGCCGGGCAAGGGCGGCACTGCAAGCTCATTTGAGCATGGTCCGATTGTTTGGTCACCAGACCAGCTAGGCGGATGCGGAGAACATGGAGAACATTCTTGGAAAGGGCGGGAGTTCCCGCTCGCTTCCCCTGCTTTGGGGAAGTCTCAAGAACCGGAATATCGCATTGCGAAGGGTGATTATCAGCCCATGAGTTTTTCAGAGAATAGAATTTTGAGGGAGGAAGAGTGGAAATGCGGTTGGATGAGGGAAAAGCTTTTGTGGGCGACAGAAATGAAACAGCGAGCCGAATCGGGCTTGGTCCCGTCTTTCCAGACCGCCCGGGCCTTCTGTCCTAGACTAGCTCCTTTTTCCGAGAGGCTCAAAAGCGGTCTACCTGGGGAATTCCTTGGGTAACCCGGGAAGAGGACCCTCGATGGTTGACTTGCTTCATGCTTTACAATGCAAAACCTGCGTTGGTAAAAGGATCAGACGGATTTGCTGTATCTGAAATGCAATAGAAACGCCGTACACCTGCAACGCGCTGTTCGGACCTGGAGGATATCCATGTCCATTCATTACAAGGGGATACTGGGAGTGTCTGGCCACCACAACGCCCTTTCCCATCCAAAACGATCCGTCGCCGTCCATTCCTGACGAGCCCGCAATGATCCGACCTCGGCTGTTCAGGCTCATCCCGTTTGAAATATCCTAAACGAGAGGCAGGCCTCCTCCACGACCCGACCCTGACTCTCTGCTGTATGTTGGAACGCGGCAATGCCGCAGGGGGTATGTGCACGAAAAGAAGGGTGAAGATGTCAAGTCGCATGTTCAAAATCGCAAAATATTCCGCCCCTCCGCTCCAGTATTCTCCTCCCACAACACCATATAAGCGAGGTGGCGTTGAACTGCGCGGAATCATGCCTCGAAGCTCGACTGCGGGACACACCATCGCGTTGCGACAACAATTCGTCGCCGCTATAGGGCGTTCATAACATAGGGTGTGATAATCGGTACGAGTGCGCTTATGGATTATGTCAGTGCAATGCTCATGGACACGAATAACGCAGCAGAATAAACACCTACCCAAGAGCTCCCACCGCGACAGTGGCTGTGAGACCAAAGTAAGCCCTCTTGCGAATTTTCTCCTTGCGGAGCTCTGCCTCCGTCTTGACTTTTTTGGTCTTGGGTGGCTCAGCAGCACCCTCCTGCCCATCTTCGCCTTCTTCGTCTTGAGCAATGTCGTCAGCCTTTCGCTTGCCCTTGCTGCCGGAAGCACCGGTAGCCTCGTTGTCGGCTTTGACTGCAGCTTCCACCATGGCTTTTGCGTCAGCAACCATCTTGGCCGCGTCCTCGGGAGTTGGGAGCTCGCCGAGGAGAGGAACCTCGAGCTCGACCTTGGTGTGCTTAATCTCGTCGCCCTCCGCGTCTACCGTGACGTCTTGGTCAACATGGACTTTGACCTTGGGTTCCTCCTCTACGGGTTCGAGTACAACGGGGGGCTCCTTCTCAATCGACTCGATCTTAAGATCGGCTTCGGTCTCTTCGACCTTCGCCACCTTGGATGTGGAGGCGAATGAAAACTGTGACTGATACGGAGTCTCCCCGTTGACAAGAGTTGGCGAGACCGACTCTCCGGTGCTAGGCGGCAGGCTGTCGGTGACCACTGATGACTGCGATGAGGCAACACGGCGTTTCCGCGGGCTCGCAACTGCGCGTTTACTGGTGGTCGACTTAGCAGGACTGGCGGAGCGGCGGCTACGCGAGGCGCGCGTGGTGCTCGGAGTGGGCGGGGCAAGCGTGGGCTGGCCGGAGAAGAACTTGGGCGGGGCAGTAATCTTCTTGGGCGGCCCGCTGTCCGCGCCGGCAGTGGCAACGATATCTGTAGGATCAAGCAGCGCACGGATCCAAGGTAGAATTTTGTACTCTTCGGCCAGGACCAAGGCTTGCTCAGGAGGAATCCAGACGTTCCCAGCTGTCTCCTCAGGGCTTGTGGAAGGGAGCGACTTGATATACTTGCGCTCCGCTTCTTCCTCCTCCTGCGTTGCGTACGGGAAAGTGGCCTTGAACATGCCCGTGGCGGACACATAACCGTCCTGGCTGCGGCGCATCAAAAAGTAGCTCGGCGGCGACGATTTGAAGATGCCGGACACGATTCCCTTTGGTAGCGGAGCACGCAGGTGCGCGTAATCGAACGCGCCCAGCGCTGACGTGTCGATCTCTCCAGCGGGAACTGCAGCGACCATGCGCGCCGTCAGCTGTGTTTGCCCGAGCCGCCGACGGCTGACTAGTTCACTGTCTGCAGAACCGAGTCAGTTACGTGTCGGTTCAAAGGAAAGAGATGGACGTACGAGGCGGCACATCTTCCAGCAAAAGAGGATTGTGTCGTTCGGGGAGACGTCTGTTTGGCGCCATCGTATCCGTATGCTTTCTTTCCGATGAAGGTTGCGGGCGAATGAGCGCGACCTTCGATTTACTTTGAACGCGTTTGTGGAAGCCCCCGGAAGAGTGAACGCGACGACCAGGAAATCTTTGCGCGGAGCCGCAGGGCCGTTGGGCTGCGCCGTTGTCGCGGGGATCAACGTTAGCGAGAAAAGTTTAGATGAGCAGAATGATGTCAGGACGAGTATGTATATGATGCGTATGATGTGAAGTCTGCAACGCGGATGTACGACAGCGGCGCAGAGAAGACGATACTTTTTGCGATTTGGTTCCTGAACCAGGCGCAATTCGCAATCTGTTCTGAGGAATTGACAGAACTGGAGAAGGGAGTCTGGGGTGCCGAGCGAAGGACCAACTGGCGGCTCGTCAGCGCGACTCGAGCTGTGGCCCTGTGGGGAGCATGGGGGAGGTCTCGCGTGTTGAGTGGAAGGGCACGGACCACAGCTGCTAGCAGGGAGGGAAGATCTTCTCTTTGATTGGGTATCCTGACCTGTTCTGTCTCCACATACTGAAAGGGTTGGGGTTCAAGAGCGTGCCTGCACGCCCATCAGGGGAAACGACCAGGGCTTGCCGACTTTTCGCGGAGATCGTGCACCCGCGAATTCACCACGCGCGCCTTCTCAAGCGAGGCGAGAGCGCGGACCCAAAAGGCTGCGCGCACAACATTCTTTTTCTTCCCCCAGTTGATTTATTGCCTTTGACTTACGTACATATTACTTCTGATGTAGCTGCTTAGCCTGTGCTCTACTGCTAGAAGCCGATCAAGGGTGCCTGTCACAGTTGCTTCCCAAGATGGCATGCCGATTGGGTACGCAGCCTTTGCCAGGCTGGCAGTGATTTGATTGCCACGTCCTCAAAGAACGCTGCTGACTCCTACCCTCCAGCATGCTACGGCACCCTATGACGGAGCGACCAGAAACACCTGTCCCAGATTGTCAGTTAGGCCACCTAGTGTAAAGATCGAGCTCGCAACCTCTGCGCTTGGCGCGGGGGTGTTGGAGTCCCACCGGCTCCCGTCCCGGTCGCATCGGAAAATCACCGCTCCGTGTCTTTTTGCAGTCTCCGCTACCGCCCCGCCACCGGGCAGTCCCGGCCGGCCTGGACCTGACACGGGGCGGAATGAGCGGTGAACCGATTGGGCACTATCTTTTTGGTTTGCGGCCAGCTGCCCTTGTGCACTAAGCAGGTGAGACACGGTCCACCGCGTAAAGGCCATTTTCAAACGCAGGCCGCGATGCTGGGACCCTGGCGGCTGTCTTCCATTCAAAACGGTCCAACTCTGTAAACTGTCTCCTATATCCATCCTCAAGCCTGATAAGGCTCAAAGTAGAGTAAGCTTTATCCTAGACAATTGGCACCATTACTTCTTTTTTGTGTGTTTGGTATTCTCAGTGAACTAGGAGGTATCAAGATCTGGTAAGTTGGTGAATTTGACTTTGTTGACTATATGGATTACTTCGACGGGATTCGAGATGTTCGGATGGTCGTGCTTAGGTCGGGTTAATTAACGCAGAATATCGTTGAAGCTCAAAGTGTGGTCCGGGCTTCCGGGACATTTGTGTAGACGGGCCTTGATGGAAGCGGCGCGGGGTCTTCGCCGCAGAGTTTCAGGGCCGAGTGCTCCAGCAACCTCGTCCTCAGCATGGCACAGGTCCCATTTTCGTCGACAGCGGTGTTCCATATCTGTGACGAACGCACGGGTTTGGCGGGGTCTGGCCGGGCCGCAGCTGGTTGGCCAAGCCTCCAAGCGGAACCCCTCCGACCACCCCTCATCACCGCCCAAATAAATAAAGCTACCTCATCTCCGTTGTCACACAAGGCCTTCATCAAGCCCCTTTTCAACCCTGTGACTACTGCTACACCACCAACAGACAGTATCTTCTCTTCATCGGCCCCTAAAGTACTCGATAAAGGCGACGTGCAGCTTGAGCTCGCCAATTGCCCATCATGCCTTCCCCGGACGACGATCTGTTGCCAGAGACCACCTCTGGCTACAAGCTTTCTCAGCCCAAACAAAGTCTGGCTGAGTACAATAAGATGGGTAAGTTCCGGCGCGGGAAGTCAAACTTGCATTGATGGTTTGCGTTGTTTTTCCCGTGGAACAATCCCAGCGAGATATTCGGGAAACGAAGGCGCTCAGGCGTGTAGGCCGCACGATCGGCTGCCCTGAGCAGCGAAACTCACTCACCTTCTCTCCCTTGTGCTAGGCCTGGGGGTTTGTTGACTATCAAGTGCCTGTTCCCATTTCTCTCGCGATTTCTGTGAGCACGGAAGCACGGTTTAAGGGTGCTGCTTTGAGCCCTAATCGCCTTTTGGCCACCAAACGACCAGTCCTCAACCGAACCTCCATCTTCCTTACCTTGTTCCTCAAGCTGGCCCCGCGAGAACACCACGAGAGTTCACCCCATTCAAGTCTCGATACTGCGTTCACATCGTACCGCACCTCTGCCCTGGCCCCCTTCAACAACCATTCAACTCCTGCATTTTATCAAGCTGAGAGACAAGATGTCTTTTAGCCGCAAAGTTAACTTTCGCGAGCTTGATTCTCAGAGTATTGAGTTTCAGGTTTCTCGCGAGGATGTTATGGCACCTCGCGCTGTGCGGTGCCGCTCTCCTTACCCTCACAAATGCCCCCATGACAGAGAGACGGAGGATGAAGGCGATCGTCATAGTAGTGAAACTGATAGCGATGACACCTCAGACGAGAACGACGAGTCTCTTCAGCGCTACAAGCAGTCCCTCGGCCTTGGCGCGAAGGATCTTTCAGACCCCAACGACCCGCGTGTCTGCATCATCCAGTCACTCACCATGGAGTCTCCCGGTCGCGACCCGGTTGTGATCGACCTCTCGGCTCCCGGCAGCGCTGAGAATCTTAAGAACCACCCTTTCAGAATCAAGGAGGGCGCCACCTTTACCATGAGCGCCCAGTTCAAGGTTCAACACGAAATTCTTAGCGGTTTGCACTACGTCCAGGTGATTAAGCGCAAAGGCATCCGTATTCCCGGTGGCAAGACCAGCGAGATGATTGTAAGCATACTACAATCTCGACTTTATTGAACCAGGGACCGGATGCTAACTGCGCTTATAGGGTAGCTATGCTCCCAACACAGAGAAGCAACCCATCTACACCAAGAGATGTAATATCTTCCCTCAGCCTAGAGCAACCATTTTCACAACAAGTCACTGACATATCTCCGTAGTCGCTGAGGAGACCGCTCCTTCGGGCTGGGCCGTCCGTGGCCAGTACTCGGTCAGCTCCAGCTTCGTCGACGATGACCAAAAGACCCACCTAAAGTTCGATTGGGCCTTCGAGATCGATAAGGATTGGTGATTCAATGCACTTCACCACATCTCCTCGCCTGGACTAGCAAGACAGAAGATATAGGCAACCTTTCAAGAGCGCTTTCGCGGCTCTGTTTCACTGATGCTTTATAAAGCCGGGCTTGAAGTTTCGTTCGACCTGATCACACCACCATTAGCGCGAGTTGAAAAGTAGGATGGATAAAATGGTCGTTTATGGAGCAGTCAGGCGGATTCCGCATTCCAGCAAATATCAGCAGATCTCGGCGCGTGGGCCGGAGTGGTTCCGGATGGATAGGATATGACAATGTTTCCTGGGTTGTGTTACGGACGACCTTGGTCTCCGGGACACACAGGACAGTTTCCACCGAATGACAGAACACATTTAATTAGTTCGCTTGCTGTGTCGCTTGTTTTGATTCTTTTTTTTTTCTTTTTCTCTTTTTCCATTTTGGCGCTGCCGGAGCTGGACATCTCGAGGTAGACGTGAGTATCGGTTTTGCTTCAAGACTTAACCTGCTGCTTCTCTAGGATGAATTCTCGAAGATCTACCCACCATACAGCGCAAATCTCTTCAAAAATAAGGTTTCTTGTGATATCCTTTAAAGCTTGAGCTTTGAAGTAGGTCCAGAAAAGGGAAAAGACATGGCTCATGTCAAATCTTCAAACCTTGACGTATATCGTCAAAGTCCAATTGGTATCATGGTGTATCTCTAACAGCCAAGGCCTAACGCCTCAATACCCACCGTCTATATAACTACAGCACCTCTCCCTCCGCAATTTGGCTTTTGCGACTATAACCTATTCCCCCTCCTATCCTAACCCTCTCTCACAGGAAATAATCCGGCAGCGCTCCGCCATCAGCACCCTTATCCCCTGCGCCACTCATCTGCGCGTCCTTAACCTGGTCGTTCTCTGGCGCGGCGGCGAAGACGTTGAAGAAGCGCTCACCGGTGTCGCTCACCTCCAGCACGCTGGCCATGTTGCCGCATCGGTAGCAGTAATTGGGCGCGCTCCAGACGGTGCTCAGTCGATCGTCGTAAAGCACCTGGAACCCTTCCTGGCAGAGTTGATGGGCGCGCAGTATGTGATTCATGTTGTTGACCGCCAGGAATTTCTTAACCACCTGCGCGCCGAACGTGTAGCCGGCGCCTCGCGGCGACAGCGAAAACTCGTCGCGCTCCGGGTCCGGATCGGACCAGACCAGGTCTGCCATCGGGCCCTCGTGCGGTATTTCGCGGAAGCGGTCGATAATCTTGATCTGATCGATCGAGTGGATGGAAGGGGAGAGACCTGCCAGGGGTGGAAACGAATGGTGATTAGAACCGATCCAAGAGAATAAGGAATGGGAAATGGGTAGTTGGAAGTCATACCGCCGTGGACGCAGAAAATCTGGTCGTTGATGACCACGCTGAGCGTCAAGAAATCGAACATGTCGGTAAAGTAGTGCCAAACGTTGGCGTTGCCGTATTTTCGGGAGCATTCTGTATAGAAGCCGTACGATTGAGTCACGCCTCGCGATTCATGATTCCCTCGTATCAGATGGACGCGGTTGGGGTATCTCAGTTTCAAACACACAAGAAGAGAAATCGTCTCAACGCTGAACATGCCTCGATCGACGTAATCGCCTGTTTGGGGTTTCCCAGTAAGCAGTTGTTCCTGGGTGAGTGGTTTCGATAGAAGCTGAAAAAACGAGGATGGTGACAGACCAAGAAATAAATAGTTGGTGTCCGGGCACCAGCCGCCAATCTTGAAAATCTCAATCAGATCGTAAAACTGCCCGTGGATGTCACCGACGACTGTAACGGGTGCGCGGACGTGGACCACGTTGCTCTCGCGCATCAAGAGCTCTTTGGTCTTGGCGCATATTGCTTCGATGACTGACTCGGCCAGGAGTTCTTTCTTATAGAGGCGCGAGATGCACTCGTCGAGGTCTACGGAGGCTAAAATGGACAGTGTCAACGGTAGTGGTCTGGGTAGCCGAGAAATACGAGCCAGATGAATGGGGATGGACGTCAATCCGCGCACCGCGAGGAGCACAAGTGCTGTAGATCGTGGAGGGGGAGGGGCGACTTTGCTGCTGCGGCCTTGCGCAAACTTGAGGAGTACTCACACGGAAGTCCTGGCATCTTCGCAGACGAAGAAGAATTTATGCAAAGATGAAACAACCGGGCACGATCAAGATCCGCAGAGGGGAGGACTGTGACACCCGGTTCGAGCGATGACAACGGCAGAGAGTAAGGGTATGCGAACCAACATATTCGCCGAGATTGGGCGTCACATCGAGCAAAGACGAAAAACAACTGTCCCTATGGACGTCAACGCATATCGGTGGAGAGCGGTGGCTGGATTAATATGGTGACGGTGTTGTCGAGTTGGTAAGAGACTCTTTGAAGCATCAGAGTCGTTCCAGTCCTCATCAGTCAGCACAGCGCTGAATCTGCAGCCCTGCCGCTTTGACAGCAGGGCGCGTAGGCGACGGGCGTTTACCGTCCCACTTGCTCGCTTGGTCGGAGTATCTTCGGCGATGAGCAACCGTTCCTGGCAGCGGATAACGTCGACGGCTTTTGCCAGAGTGGCCCAGGCTCTGCCAAGAGCTTGCTCGCACCACACGTGCTTGGACTCCTGGGTTCCCCACCTCGACGCCTGGGGAGGTTCCTTTGATTCAAAATCAGCTCCCTTCCCACCTGCGGCGCGCTTGTCAAATTCTCCGTCACCTTCCCACTTTTGCCGTGTTTTTTTTGGCAGTGCCATTGTGCTCTTGGGGCCGCCGGTTGACGCTCAAACCCTCTTACCTACAACCTTTGGGCGCCACAGATGCAAAGGATCGCAGTCGAGGACGGGAGTTTGGCCGTTCTCTGAAGCCTCGAAGGTGGCGTTTGCCTTGGTTCTGCTCCTCGTACGGCCCATGATCGCGGCATTGCGCCTGGGCTAGAGGCAATTTTTCTTTCCCTGTTGTTCACTTTCATTTTGATTTACTTGGAACATTCAGCTCGCTCGACACCTCATCAGAATATATGGCCATTGCCCCACGCCAGGCTTCCTTGAGGACGATAGGTTTGATATCGCCTGGCGCTGGTATATATGGATGAAGACGTGGGCGAAAGCTTGTCGCCCCGGTTGGTTTTGTTCTTGTTCTGCTTCTGTTATTCCTCATGCCCACTTTGGGACTTCTCAAGTCGTACTCTACGTCTTTCTATAAACACATGGCTTCCATGAATCTGCTGCATGGATTCGGCAACCGGATTTTTATCTGGACTTGCCTGCGAATTTTCCAGCCATGTTGAGCGATCAAATTCAAGTGCTCTCACAATTCTCCTTTACTGTTGACAACACGGCCGGCTTTCGCTATTTACCGCTGGTCCAATGTTGTAACTGCTGCTCTTCTTACCCTGCTCTCCTCGCCAATGAAGCTCTTATCATGATTACTCTTTTTAAATCACATTTATGAAGCCTGCACAAGACATACGTGAGTCTCATACGCAGTAACTGAGCATGGCGCCCGTTGCACGTGACTATAACGCCGCCAGCCCCGCAGTCGGTGGCGGTAAACGCCCGAGCGCATCTTTCAACCTCGAATTTTGGGTTCCCGCCAGCACAATCCAGCCGATCCACAGCATAGACTTCGCCAGATTCACGCCCCGCGACTACCGAATACACGAGGTCCCTTTCCAAACTCTATTACACCTGCGCTCTTATGTTGCGAGAGCGACGTTTTGCACTGGATCATAGGAATATCGAAATTGTGAAGTGCGACCACATATCACGCCGTCAGAATCCACTATTCTCGCTTGGGGTACACGCTGCGCCGCCGGACCGGGTCGCGCCTCTTTGCCAATCGTCGACGCGGCCCGCCTCCGGTTAACTTGCCGAAACAGGGACCCAGCATCTCGACGACATTGTGCCTTAAATAGAGGCATTCCCAAATTTACGGTCGTCCTCAACAGCTTGCAGGCCCCCGTGTAGCCGCTAGCCAATCTCGAAGCAACGTCAAATGAGTTGATCCAGCTGGCCGGGCCGCTGACTGTTTCAACGTTCAAACAAATGCCATCCTAATCTTGGGGGTACGTTTGAGGCGATATCCTTTGCATGGTGGTCGAGTTCCCGGTTCATTCCGGTCCATTATTGCCTTCGGCTTGCGTTTTTGAGGTTTCTCATTCTCTGGCCGGATTACAAACCCAACCGTTATGGGATCTAAGGCGCCTGGACAGGCTGCCACTGAGCAGGAGGCAGTATGTTACAATTGTGGTGTCAAGGGACATTGGGCCTTTGCTTGTCCGGAGCCTACTCGCGATGTTCCCGTGTAAGTCTAGCTCGACGTGTCTTTGTCGCCGCGCATTTGGCGCTCAGCTTGTGTGTTAACGGTAGGCCAGGGGTCTCCAACGATGGCAGCAGCACAGAGAGCACGGCAACAATGACCGAGGGGGTACGCCGAAGGACAAGAAGGGGCCCATTGTCACTCACTACCATCCTCCTTCATCCCAAACCACGCCTGCCATCTCCTATGGCCCATCGCCGCCCCCTCCGTACCCCCCTGGCGTCCCTCCACCACCACCTCCTAGCCAAGGTTATCATCAGCACAACTATCCGCCAAATCCGTATCACGGCGGCTATCAGCCACCTCCTCCGCCAACACAATACGGACATTATCCACCACCTCCTCCGCCACCACCCCCTCCTAACTACGCCTCTCAACCGCACTATGGTCAACCTCCTTTTCCGCCTTCATATCCCCAGCCTCCAGGTTATTATCCGCCTGGTACTGCCCCTCCTCCGGCTCCTCCACCGCCTTCATATCCCCCAGGCACATACCCGCCGCCCCAGTATGGGCAACCGCCGCCCCCACCCCCGTCTACACCCTACCCACCTCACTACCCAACACCACCCCCGCCCGGTGCTTATCCGTTCCCGCCAGGGCAGCCACCACCATACGGCCCGCCGGCTGTTACGGGCCCTCAGTACTCATCGCCTCCCGGTTGGTCTCTGTCTCAAGCCGGACCGCCGCCGCCGCCGCCACCGCCGCCGCCAGCCTCTCGCTCAGCAAATGAAACTCCGCTAGGATCTCACAGAGGCAGGCACCAAAAGACCCATGGACCTAAGAAATCGTATCAGCACCATGAACCGAATCGACATGCGCATGAAAAACATGGGAAGGGAAAATCCCGTAACGAGCGTCGTGGCCGTCAAACCGGCCGCGATGAACAACAAAGGACTGACGGCTCACAATCAAAGTCTGAAAGCAACGAGCCAAAGATGCAAGACCGAAAAGAGCAAGAGGATGACGGAAACGAAGAAGAAACAAGTGGGTGGGATCCCCAAATCAGAGAAGAGTTTCAGCAGGCGTTTGTGGAGGTTGAAACCAAGCCAGCAGACCCTGTCGGCATTCCTCTCCCGGTCGAGTACACCGACGATCCGACAATCCCGCCAGCCTACAACGCGACCTGTGTGAAGTCTGAGTATTTCCAGGAGGACAATCAGAAGGACTTTGTGCGATCCATCAGAGAGCACCCTTCTTGGGTCTTGCTTAAGGATGACCCGGTTTTCAGGCATCGCCAAGGAATGGTCATGCGTCGCTTCCCTGACAGCGAGCATGAATACTCAACCTACGACCGGCCCGATCCACCGCCTTCGCCATCAGCCATCAAAATGCCGCCTCGGTTCAGAATCGATCGGTCAGCGATAAGGGTGATGAGGGACAGGCTAGACGGAAGTCGAGTAGAGAACCACAATGGCCAAGAGCATTTCCACTTGCCTCAGGATCGCCTGCGCGGCGAGTCTGCTCGCGAATGGTATGACGGGGACGACCGCCGCCTTCGAAAGCGGTCCTTTGATGCCAGCCCCGAACATGACAGAGACGAACGGGACTGGAAACGGAGCCGTCGGTGGTCTCAACATCACATAGACCGGTCACGCGAGGACCACACTCGCACCAACCTCCCTCGTGGGGGGCGCAGTCCAACCCCACCGAGGTTCGACCTCGAAGGCGACCCGTGGTCACCACAGGCAGGCGAGACCAACTTCAGACCTTCTAATGACCGCCGGTATCGTGAGTATCGTGATGTGCACAGAGAGACCAAAAATTCGCCGTCTAGGGAAGAGAGAATGAGCTACGCAGACAAACGGCATGATAGTGGGTATCAAAGCGGACAATCTTTGGAGAAGGGCACACCACGGTATCGCAACGGTGAGTGGAGGCGTCGATCTTCAGAACGATCGTATCGGAGGCGCATGTCACTGTCTCGGAGCCGAGACCGGAGCCGCAGCCGGAGCCGGAGTCGGAGCCGGTGCCGAAGCCGGAGTCGCGGCCGAAGCCGTAGCCATAGCAGGGCTTCAACCCCAAGCAGGAGCAAGTGTGACCGCGGCGAATCACCCCTCACGGCTCTCGAAGCAGATCTTCTAGGTCTTGCCAGGGAATCTAGCGAGCCTGAATCCAAGCCTGTAGCCAAGAAGCCTGTCAAGAGGGTTAAGGTGGCGGCAGCATTCGGGTAAGTAACGGAGCAAAACCAGTTATTTTGGCATGTGCTAATATACCACAGTCGGCGCTGGTAGTCAGCGTCATCGGCTCTCGAATGCCTTGGTCTCCTTGCATCTGAGGCGACAAAGTTCAATGATTTCGCGGCATATATTTTCATGGTCTATTATTGCATTCATAGCATTGCATACGGTGGCACCGGATGGGCGTTCTCAGCAAATTCTGGACTTCTGGTGACTTAATATGCATCACATTTGGACTGGCATACAGCAACATTGTTTGTAATGCTAGTATCTTATGTTTGTATCACGCCAGTTGTTTGTTTCAAAGACCGGAAAGGTCTGCCATAAGATAACTTACCTATACACGAGCATTACAAAGCCTTTGTTACATTCTGGCGGTTGTTCTCATGTCGAAGCCGAAGATGTGGACACTTGTCCTGCTTTACCTCAACCGTGCCCCCTACTTATTTATGTTAACTCCAACAACTGAGGCCAACCAGTGATGGTGTTCTTGCCGCGGCTCGCCCTTTACAAGACCTTCCTCATCTTGATTCTACCCAACTTCCCTTCGCTTTCAACCTGTAGGCCGAATCAGGTACCCGAATGAGCCTCAAGGCGCTAGTTTAGAATCACAGCACCTGGCATGGCACAAACAGCTTTGATTCGTCTCACTCCCATGTCATCCGTCTCGAGCTGCTGACACCGCTCTCTCGTCTTAACAACCAAAGTCTACTTCAGTCAAATAGGTAGGTGGCCATGTTGCCAAAGATTAGTCCCTACAACCTTCTGGTGAAGAAGCCCCAGCTGCCGCCCTATAACAAGATGGCCAAGGTGAGCATGGCGACTGAGGTTGAAGCGGTGTTGTTGCTGCGCGAGTGCGATGCCGGGGGGGTCGAGCTACCAAAACATGAGAAGCAGCCTCTGCGTTCGCAATTTGGCGGACATATAAAGTGAGTCATTTGAGAAGGATGGTGGGCTGGATGGGAACGAGCATGGAAAAAGGGGAAGTTGTCAAGACTACTCGGAAACGATTCCGCCGGCAAGGGTGGAGATGCAAATTACTCGAGACGTTCAGATGTTGAAGAATAACTAGTTAGATGATGAAACGTAAGTTCAATCTTACAGAGCCATGTACAACTGAACACTTATATCGGGAACGAATCGCATGTGGATTCTGTGCGCATATGACGGTGTGAAGGTGGGACCCGTACGATGTCGCCCGAGATCCTCAACACGGCCTCAACGTTGAAGCATGAATTGCTGGGCAAAGTAACATGTAATTTCAACCATGATGATAATTTCACTATCTGAAGCGTATTGCCATAGAAAATTGAAATAACGAAAAAAGAATTATCAGAAGGCGAAAAAATATAAAACATACAGCACAGGGGATTCCCCAGTCGTCACCGACCTGAGTACTAGTCCTGCGATCAGTAGGTTGACTAGGGGAGAGCGGACGGGATCCCGTATTTTCTACTGTCTATGGCCGTATGTGGTTGTGTGGACAGGACTTTGCTCTTCTAAAGGTGCATGCCAGCCCAATGAGCAGAGTTGTGGTATAGTCAATCCTGGCTCAGGCGAAGTGCATGCCCCCGTGAATAGTCTGATTGCCATTGACCTGATTCTTGATGTTGCCAAGGTAGGTGTTGGCGTAGTGAACGCTATGAGCCTGCGGCTTGATCATCAGACAAGCTCTCCATGAAAGCTGGTGGCCTGAATCCTTCGAAGTTGGGTTCGACTTACACTGGCATCCGGGCCTTTGCCATCTAGGTCGGCTGCCATCTTCCTGATCGCCGCGACCACACTCTGGTATCCAGGATCTTCCGGGTTGGAGAACTTGCACATTTCCGAGTGGTTCGCGTTGATCGAAGCATGGTCGCCGAAACCAGGAATTCGCGAGTTCAACTCGGGAACAACCAGGACCCCGAGGTACTTTTTGGTTTCATGAAAAAAAGCCACTCGGATCTCCTGGTTCTCCCTGATGCGCTGGTTAAGAGCAGAGGCGAACGACTCGGCAAGGATCCGCAGCTTCTCAGATTTCTGCTCGAGATCTTTGACCTTCTGGGTATGAGTCTTGTGAAGGACCGAGACCATTGAGCTGAAGACCTTGGCAAAAGGAGCAATAGGGGAACCGTGAAAAGGCGTCCCAAGAAAGATCATGCCCCGAGTGTTGTTGGAAATAATGGCAATATTGTCTGTCTCGCCTGCGAGTGCGCCCTTGACAACCAGCTACAGACCGACAGTTTAGTGAGCAGATCTTGACGTAGGAAGAGGTCCGGACTGACCTGGGCACAAATCAGGCCACCGAGACTGTGAGCCACAAAGATCAGGGGTCTATCAGACTGGAATGTGCCGTTTAGCCATGTTATTCGATGATCCGCTGTGCGTCTGTATGTGGGCTTCATCCCAGGAGCAACGTACCGATTCCGTCACGGCTCGAAATCCCGATAGGCGTTGGCAGAGGTCGGCTGCGTGAGACTCCATCGTGCCCTCTGTGAGCTCCTCATTGAGATTCAGTTTGGTAACGTCAGCATCGTAGCCAAAGGTGAAGATGCGAGCATCGGGGATGTCCTGGCTCAGGAAGGTCTGTGGCCAGAGAGGACCCTTGTCTGCGGTCCAGGTGTTGATCCTATTTCCAAATAAACCATGCACAAAGACAATACTAGGACAGATAGTTAGCAGAGAAAGAAATCCAAACATTGGAATTGATTGACAAGGAGACAAACTCGTGTTTCGCGTCCTCCGGAGCAACCAACTGGTGTAGCCCAAGCTGCGACATGTTTCTCTTGAATTTAATTGCTCAACAAGCACCCAGGAATATCAGCTCGAGAAGAAGATGGTACTCGTCAAGTAGGTTACCGATTTCTAAATGTATTCCAGAAATAAAAGATATAACTAACTGGTTATTTGTAATTCTCAGTATCGCAGTTCCAGGCTGCCATCAGGCTGAGGACTCCTGCATGTTTTAGTGTGATCCTGTTTGTAAACTGGCGCTTAGCCGACCATTCAATCTTCATTGAGCCGCAGCCTCCAAATCGAGATGGTGATCTCGCTTCGGCTGACACTGGTTGACAGTGGTTGCCGCCCACAAATGCGGTTTTCAAATATGGGGAATGGGTGCCGTAGCCTGCCGTAGCCTGCCGTAGCCTGCCGGGTTGGCTGTGCATGTCCATGTACAGGGCAACATGCGACGTGCCCCCTTTTCTCATTCTGGCTGCCTAAATCGAATTTGAGTTTAACAACAAGGGTCAGGATAATGGCGGCGGCGCTTCGGGGCCCAATTATCAGCCCTTCTGGCCGCCCTGATTTCCTTTCAATCGCAGTCCTGTTCCCTCTAAGCTTGCTTTACAGAAGGCCAATACGGCTGTCCCAAACAACGCATGGATGGTAAGTCTTGAAGCATTCCTTCCTAACGACGTCGCGATCCCGGGACACAATGCCTCTACACCAGGACATGAAAGCCAGTGTTCTCACAGTGTCTTGAATAGTTGTCGCGCTTTTGAAGAATGGATCCAAGACCGGACCGGTTGACAGGCCCGGGAATAATACAAAACCAGGTCAACGGGACCCAGGTCATTAACGGAGGTTTGCACTTTAGCAGGCGAGTGCAAAAATATCCTTTAGAGCTCAGGCCTTGGCCAAGCCACTGCGACTGTAGCGACTTGTTGATGAACTGACAGGACACCATTGTAGCCCGCCCCCTGCGCCGGCTGAACTCGCAGTAGAGCAATGCATATCTTCTCTTGCCTTTCCGACGATGAACGATCGATGGGCCAAGATTAGCACGCCCACAGCGGGAACATGCCAATGGCTCCTCCGGCACAGGGAGTGGAAGCGCTGGTTGTCCGCCCGTGGCGGTCTCATGTGGATCAAGGGGAAGCCAGGATCCGGCAAGTCCACGTTACTGTGGTACGCCGAACAGGAGTTAAAGAATACAACGGTGAAGAAGAAAGACATTGTTTTGTCATTCTTCTTCCACGGCCGCGGTGAGCAGCTTCAGCGCAGCCCCCTTGGCATGTACCGCGCCCTTCTCCATCAACTTCTCAAGCAAGAGTCCGCCTCTCTCTCGCAGCTGGCCGAGGCCTTCCAGCACCAAGCTGCCGGCAAAGACAATGAAGACATCACATGGAATTGGGACATTGGGAACCTTGGCAACTTCTTGGACAATGCCATCTATACAATTTTAGCTAGCCGCACCGTCTGGCTGTTCGTCGATGCCCTCGATGAGTGCGGGCGAGAAAGCGCAGAGGACGTTCTCCAGCGGTTCAACCGACTCGGGCGCCCGGGGCTGTTTATTTGCATCAGCTGTCGTCACTATCCGCTACACCACTGGGATGGCGGTTTTGAGGTTACGGTAGAGGAGCAGAACAAGGCAGACATCTTAAGGTATGCCCAGAGCCAGCTGTCGGGCCTCGAGGGTAAAACCGCCTTCTCAATTCCAGATGTCATATCCACACGCTCCGCCGGTCTCTTTATCTGGGCACGTCTCGCTGTTGAGCGTCTTCGAAACATTAATGTCGAATTTTGGGGTGACGCGGTTGAGGAAGATATCAAACGGGTCATTGGGTCCATCCCCCATGACCTCGAGGACCTCTACACCGGAATTGTCCGAGAAATCGGGAAGACACCAGCTATCCTGAAATTGTTGCGTTGGATCAGCTGTGCTCAAAGACCACTTTTGTTGTGCGAGCTGCGCTGGGCTTTCATTGTCGACCTTGATTCTCATGCCAACCATCTTTTCTTTTCTCTTTCCGAATGTGAAGCCACGGCGATGCGCGACGCTCGCTGTCCAAAAAGCGACAGAGATATGGAGGCTATGGTTAAAGCCTTCGGCCGCGGTTTACTGGAAACTGTGGGTTCGGCCAGCGGCAGAATTGTGGTTCAGTTCATCCACCAAACAGTCATGGATTTCTTCCGTGAAGGCGGCCTACTGCTCCTTGACGACGACAACAAAGAGAGTGCGGAAGATGCCATCGATGCTGCCCATGATCACCTGCTCAGAACTTGCGTAGCCTTCCTGAAGATGCACGAGGCCGGCCGCCAGAGGGATCTCGACCCCAATGCTCCCTTCCTTGTATATGCAACCCATTTCTGGGTGGAGCATGCCAGTGCCAGTCGAAAGGGCCAAGCCAGGCTGCTAGAGTATCTCAATTGGCCGTCGGACCCCTTCGTGAGGTATTGGGAAGAGTATTATACAACTCTGGAGAAACATCTCACCAGCCCCGACTGCCCGCCGCCAGGGATAGAGCTGATGCATGTACTGGCTCGGTATGGACTCGTGGCACCGTTATCCACGATAGTGGAAAGGACTGAGAAATCGAATCTTGATGCAGCAGATTCTCTTGACCGAACACCGTTGATGTACGCTGCAGAGAGAGGCCAGATAACAGCTGTCAAGACCTTGATCCGAGCTGGGGCTCGAACTCAAGCGGCCGATTGCATCGGAGCAACGCCTCTGCACTGGGCGGCTCTGAGAGGACATACTGAGATTATGACATTGCTCCTGGAAAACGGGGCCAAGACTGGGGCGAGAATCAAAGGCCGCTGTACGCCACTGGCTTGGGCCCTAGAGGGCGGCTCCGAAGCGGGTGTGAAGCTACTCCTCGAAGATTGTGACGTGGAATTACTGGACGCGGAATACATACTCCCGCACACCGCCCGGAAGTCCCGTTTCACAATGGATGACTTTGTCCGAGCCTCCGTCGACTTCTACTTTGTGGGCGATGCAGGGAACATGTTCGAAGTAAGCTGGAGGCGTCCGTGCAGAGCGCCTTGGATATGGCCGCGAGAGCCATGTCGGGTATGGAAAGAGGACCCCTCCTGGTGGTTTAAGTTCCTCGATCCTTTCCCAGATCGCTTCCACTTGCCCGCGATGGGGTTCCTGCCAGGAATACCAGAAAGCGTGATATGGAACAACGACAAATTAGATGAGATAGACAAGGTGTTGCGGGGATCTTCGTACGGGCATCGAACGCTCCTCTTAAGGGCAGTAGAGCTGGGCCGGCGATCTATCGTCCGAATGCTATTAGAAAAGGGGGCTTCACCGGATTTGAAAGGGACCCATGGCTGGGCACCGCTCCAACTGGCCCTGAAGAAAGCCGATACCGAACTTGTCAGGTTGCTAAAAGGGCATATCTGAGCCGATGTCCTTGGAACATGCCGACTTTCTAGAGGCTCATACGCTATGTTACTCCAAGTTGCCGGCTCAGCAGTGTCACCAAGTCGATGTACTGCAAATCGCTCGTTTGGTGACAGCTTAATATGTCATGCAGACCGCATAAGGCTTGCATCCTCCTCAGACTCCTCCTCGCTTTCCTCTTCCTCCTCCTCCTCACTTTCCTCTTCAGATTCGTCTTCGTCTACGTCTTTATCTTCCTCTTCCTCTTCCTCCTCATCCTCCTCCTCTTCCGCTTCTTCTTCTTCACTCTCCTCCTCAGCCAGCCAATCATCCAGAGTCTTCTCTCCGACCCCGTTGGCCGCCTTGGGTGCCCTCGGCCCAGCACCGACCGAAGGGGGCGATGACCTTGAAGCAGCAGCCGCATCCAGCACCTCAGCCGCAGGAACAAACCTTTTCTCCCCATACCGTTCTACCCCTTCTACATCCCTCAACGTCGAATCTGGCTCCCTGCCTTCCTCCACCCACCCAGGCAGGTCCTCATACCCCCTCAGCCCATGCACCCCGCCCCCACCCGCCAGTACTAGCGCAGCCGAGCCCAAAGTAAACCCACGCCTCGTCTCTGACGGGCTAGGCGCCTGAGGAGCGGGCTTGGGTGCGAGGAGCATCAGTGTCGCGAGCTGCGGCACTGAGAGTAGGGATTTATACAGCCTCGTCCGATCGCGCAGGTCGTACGAAGTATCGTAGCGCACAAGCAGAAGAAGGTAGCGCCAAAGTTTGGCGACCGGGTGGTCGTCTTCCTCAAGAAGCTTTGGTCCGTTGTTGCTAGTAGCGGGTGATGATGGTGCCTGGAAGGGTTCTTGATCTTGATTGAGCTCTTGTTGAGGTGAGGAAGGAGGCTGAGCTTGCTGAGACTCCTCGATTTGCCGGTTGATATAGTGTAGGTATACCTTTGCGCCAAGCAGCACGATCTGGCGTTTGGTGACTTCGGATTCAGAGGCGAAGTCCTTGAGAAGGATGCGGAGCACATCAGCGGCGATGTTGTCCTCACCGTTGAGGCCGGAGAACTCGCCCACGAGCCAGATGATGGTTGCGCGGGCTTGCGGGTCGGTTGCCGAGTCCAGGTTCTTGGCGAGGCGTACCACAGTAGCGACGTGCGCAGTTGGATCCTGTTGGATGAGGTGGCGGATGACGGTCAAGCTTTCCGCCGCCAGTGTACCGTCCAAACTTGTGATCTGGCTTAGTAATAGGCGCAAGCATCGGGGAGCGGTGGCGTTATCCGTTTGTGCGCACCGTCCGATGGCCCTAACGGCTTCGCGAACGAGGACCTTGTCGGATCCTCGGCTAAAGTGCTCCAGCTCGTTGAGAATGAGGCTTTTGATGTGGGTTGGGGCGTGTGGGAAAATGAGGGTGAGCAACTCCAATTTAAGCTCCCACACCGGCTGTGTGTCGGTTGCGCGAACAAGAAAATGGGTGGCGTATTTGACGAACTCGGCAGGGCAGCTCAAGCAGATGGAGACGATGTTGAAAAGCGCGATTTGCTGGATGTCTTGAGCGCCACGGAGTAACGCTACCAAGGGCCCAATAGCCGTTTTAATATAGGCAGGAGTGCCGATAGCGGAATAGCATCTTGCGACAGCCACCACAACCCCAGAGTTGCGGGATTGAAGGAGGGGTTTGATGCTGGTGAGAAGCAATTCGAGGTCGGGGTCGAGGACAGCCACCTGTTCACCTCCCGTGGCGGCCTCTGTTACCTCGCCATAGAAGTCTTGTAGATCGACAGCTCGCTCCTTGTTCTTAACTGTCCTTGTCCTCCTCGGAAAGCACTTCCGTGCGTAGACTGTCATCAGCCGCAGAGTTGACAGTTGGCTCCACTCGTCCATGTCGACGATCATCCGGACCAGATTTCGGTAATGTTTGTGTATCAGATCTGTCCGCTCGGGGCACACGGTCATAAAAGCCGTTACAGCAGCGCCGGCAACGTAATATTGCTTGTCGCCGAGTAAGGTTGAAAGGTATTCCAAGAGCTGAGGCAACTGCGAAGGATCGAGTCGGTAGCATTTGGGAATGGCTAGCGCGGCTGCCCGTCGGACGTATGGACTCATATCACCAGCACCCTTTCTGATAGCAAGTGACACGATCTGGCTGATAACCGGCACCCGAATCCCAGACATGGTTCGCAGCGCAAGCGCCCGCACCTGCGGATTCGTGTCGGATAGCGACTTTTGAATTGTGTTGATGGATAGGAGGGCGAGATCGGGTTCCTGCTCGGCATGATGGATGAGGTAGATGTAGACTAGCTTTTTTATTTCGAGGTTGGGCGACGCGACATTCTTGACAACGGACGAGAACAAGGGAAGTGTCTTCTGGCCGCGGTACATCATCTGAAGGCAGCGGTTAGCACGGAAGCAAAAGTGGACTGTTGGCGGTTGCAAGGGAGGCTCACCGATGTGACACGTCTGAGCCCATCAAGGACCTCTCGCTCATTGCGGCTGTCCAAGAGCTTCTTTACCTGGGAGCGATCGAGGGGTCGGGATGAGCTCCGCGAGCTTCGGGCGGCAGCAGCCGCATCGAGGGTGAGGTCTCGAGCTGCAAGCGACGGTCAGTGCTGATAGATAGAACTGAAAGTCGATTAGGAACACACCATTCTCAAGAAGTGTCGAGATCCTCGCTATTGATTCCATGTTAGGCTGCTGTTGCTCCGTCGGGGAGCTTCACGCAGCAAGCTCACAGTCGCTCAGTTGGGGATTGACAAGAGGCCCGGAGCTGTGACGTGATGGGCAGGCGAGCATTGACCAAGAGTTGGCGGGGTGGGCTTGCAGTTAAACAACTTAAGCGATAAGCGAGAAAATAAGAACACCAAGACTGGTTAGATATGAACTTAGTGAATTGAACCCCATCGAGGCCGACCCCATCGACATACCAATGCGGCTCGGTCCGCACCCCGGGGAAGATTGATCGGTTTCTTGTATCTTTGATGTGCCCAGGCCCAAACTTTAATGCACGAATATACAGGGGGACCGCTAGGTGTCAATTGCCGGAACTCTGTGTTACCACGTTCCGAGAACACTCATTGACCCGTCACCAACTTACTCAACAGTTCCAATTCACACAACATCAATGCGGCTCATGGTTGACCATGCTCATCCCAATTCACCCCCTGTCTTCCTCTCACCGGCGCTACCATCCGACCTTTTGCAGTTCGTGATCAACCAGTGCACTTACCCGACAACCCTCATTGTTTGCGGTGATCGAAGCGAGTATCTGGCCTCTCTTGCACACGACCTCCTCACGCAGCAGCAGCAGCAGCAGCAACAACAACAGCAGCAGCAACAGCAGCACGAAAAAGAGCCTCACACAGCAGACAAACCACATGGTACCACGGTGCAGGAAGACACCGCAGGTCCGTCCAACTTCAACTCCACAGACAATGAACCCTCTCACGCCATCCCCCTGCCGGCAGCCGACCGACCACCACAAGCTAAATCACACGCCCACCATCCCAAGCCTAGTAGTACCATCTTCCAGAGCATACCACACCCGCTCGTGGCTTGCAACCTTGCACAACTCGCCACGACTCGCCATATTCGCACCATCTTCGTCCCGACCGTGTCCCACCTTCGCGCTTTTCTCTCCGTTTTCTCCGTGAACCAATCCTCTTCCGGGACAGGCAAGGCGCTGGTCCCACCAGTACCACCATCGCTAGCACCTCCCTCCGCAATCGCCGGCAAGGGGCGGCCCCTGCTCGTCGCCTACAACTTCCTCGCGCTCCACCGCGGCACGAGCGAGTGGAGCGTTCAGGGCCTGGGGGCGAGCGGCGCGGCACTAGTTGAGGCCGGAAGACGGGAAGGGTTAGGGGTCGTTGTTGTGGAGGGGCTCTTGGCGAATCGGGCAGGTGGAAGGGTTGCCGAGAAAGGGGTTGGGAATTATCCGAGTGATTGTGACGATGATGCGGGATCACAGAAGGAAATCCCATCGTTGGGATTGAAGGGCCTCTTGGAAGAGAAGGTGCCTGTCCTGAGCGGTGGGGCGAAGAAAGTTGCTAGGGAGCTGGACGGGGGAGGTGGTTGGACCGGGAAGACGGCTGATGTAGGAAGGGTGATGGGTAGGTGGTTTCGATTTCGGGACGGCGAGTGGACGGCTGGAGGATAGTAGAAGAGAGACTGGCTGGATAAGGCACGAACGCCCTGAGGGCGAGACCTGCTTATGGGTGACCATCCATGGACGCGAGTCAGTGTTCCATATAGTTCTGTATGTGACAAATGTTACGTGACCCAACCAAAACGCCAGCGCTGCCCGTCTGTCCCGTGGTATCCTGTTCCGAGAACCCAAAGAACCTAAAGAATTGCCGCCGAAACCCGACCCACCACATAACGACATTATCTCAGCATGGTAGAAGGAGCCAGGCATATCAAATCGCCTGCTCCATCTCGGTGATGTATAGCTTAATGTGAGCCTCCATCTTGAGGTACTCATCGTGCGCCGCATGCACCTCGTTTTCAATGTTCTCCTTAAGGTCCAGCATCTGAGACCCGTTAGCAGCCCTTCAGAATCAAGTAATTCAAATCCAAAACAAACCTTCTTTTCGATCTGCTCGATCCTCACCCTCCTCCGCTCGATATCCTTGCCCTTTTCGGACCGCTCCTCGGTCAAGTTCTTGTGTACTGTCCGCAGCTCCTCCATCTTCTCCTTGGCGCGCTGTGCTTTCTCCTGGCTCTGCGCACGCAGTGTCTCGGTTCGCTCCGTCCATTTGGCAAGCTGTCGTTGGAGAAGCGCCTCGGTACGCTCCACCTCCCGCACGCTTGCTCCGCGCTCCGTAAGCGCGTCGCGCTGCCTCGCATTCTTTGCGTTGTCTTCTTCCTCCTTGGCGAGTTCCACTGCGATCTCTTCGAGCAGTTTAATGCAAGACGCCACGTCGCTGCATACTACTGCGAAGGAGTCGCTTGATGTTTGCAGGGCCCGCGCCCGGCGGTCAAGCGAGTCGATGTGAGATTTGTCGTTATTCAGTGTGTTGCTCAGTTCGGTGAGACTCGACTGCAGTGCCGACGGGCTCTGTAGGGTATAAGGCCGGAGTTTGGCGCTCTCCTGCTTCAGTGCCAACTTAGCTGCCGTCTTCTCCTCGAGCTCAACAGCGAGCTCGCCCTTCTTCGTCTTGGCCTCCTCAAGCCGCGATGCCACTTTTTCCTGAGTCCGCCGCAACTCCAACAGTTTCTTCTTGAGTTCTTCGTTCCGCCGCGTCTTCTCGGCCACCAGCGCCTCCATCTGCCTCCTGTTGGCGCGCATCTCGTCCAACTGCGCCTCCATATTTTGGTTCTCGGCATACAGCTGCTCAATGCGCGCCTTGGTGCTGTCGGCACGGTTGCAGTGCTCGTCAATAACGCTCGTCTGGCTCTCACGGAACCGGACAAAGTTGATGACGTAGCTGAAGATCTTGACTAGGCGGTCGTGGGTCGGCTTGTACAGGTCCATGAAGTTGAAGTCATTGACTCCACAGTCGAGCATCAGCTGGCGTAGGGATATGAAGAAGCCCATCAGGTTGCGCGTGTCTGGCGGCATCAACGAGTCGCCAAAGTCGCCGCAGAGGTCCTCGGCGGCGGCGCGCATTGCCGGGTCCACTGTTTGGCGTGTCTTGTTCATCAGAAGCTCGCCGAACCACTCGAAAATCATCTGTACTTGTATCGGATTCGGTTTCTGGAGGTCGGCGATCGTAAACGGGATCCCAAGTTCGTTGATGCAGCCGACAATTTCGCGGTCGGGCAACCGCATGTTGGCGTAGGCCGCCTCCTCTTCCTTTTTGCGCGACCGCGACTGCTGCTGCGCAGTCGGCATTATCGACATTCGCTGGTTATACGCCATCTTGCCGTCTTGGTTAGTAGCTGAACTGATTTGCCTTGGGACGCCAGGCGCGTCGCGAAGTGTGGTGTTGCAGGGCGCGGCGGCGTTTGCCGAGTGTTGACAATGGCGGGGCGGGTTGCTCGAGAAACAGAGCAGATCTGCTGCTGTGGTCGCTGGTCAGAACGCTCATTGGTCTACTTTAATTGCATCATTGCTGTGAGACCGGATAGATGCATATCCGATCAGAAGTGAAGTACCACCACTTCGCTAGTGATGAGGGCTACCTATTTCTTTACCGAAGTCTTTTCTCCAAACATCCATTGTACTTTCTCTGGGTTGTTGCCTTTTCTGCTTTATGCTTGTTATGTTCAACTATGATGGTGCGAATCGAGCTCGGCGGGAACAGCAAAGGAACACCCGTAAGGTACCTTACCTAGGCAAAAGAACCAAAAGGCTGCAGCAACAATTCTTAAGCAGCAGCATCACCAGCAACATCCAGGTGTCCTTCTTCAAACCCTTCTGCGGTATCAAATTGCTGCCCTCGTGTTTCTCTACTGCGAATGTTCCAATTCGCCCCTGACTGTAGGCAGGCCGCGCTGAGTCTGTCTACTGCACACACTTTTGGTGACACAGCGGGGATAGAGATGGGCCCGTCAGACGGGCATGTCGTGCCACGCTTTACCATCGTCAGGTTCTTCAAGGGACTGGTCCCTTGAATGACGAGGTCCAGTGATGGAACACGTGCGAATGTGGGGGACAAGAGCAGTCCTACAAGTACACGCAGCATGGGGAGATGCAGGGTTTCCTTCCTCCGCATTTTTTGTGCGAGCAAGCCACATGTGCCTTGCGGGTTGGCTGGAGCACGACCTCTCCTTGAGATGATGGAGTGGCTTCACAGCAGAGGCAGCAGTGGAGGGACGCAAGACTCCATTCTGTTAGGTTAACGCAGAAACTCTTGTGATTATGTGGAGGTTGCCTTTCCAACGCTTCGGGCTCGCTACACCAACGTTAACATTAATGTGGTGACCACGGATCGGCAACAAAGTCTTGCATTTCCCCAGTTTACGACGCGCTGTCGATGGGGGTGTAGCGCAATGGAGCCCGAATTCAATGCTTTGCGTTTTGGGAAGAGCAGTTTTAGCCGATTGGGCGTCGGGAATAGCGGTCATGCTAAGGCACCGTGGAATTGGAAACCCCCTGTTTTTCTCGTCTTTTCAGGTTGCCCAAGCTCGAAGCAGAAAGGAAATTTTACTCTAGAAGTGTACGTAAGATCCTCGTACCACCAGCTTTAAATGACTGGCCATTAGAGCTGTGGAATGTAACAGGGAAAACGCGGTGGTTGTTTCCATGACGATGCGAACCGAATCCATTACGGAGTACGTCGCTATGCCGAGTTTTAGACCCCGGACCAGGCTGCCTCGAGACCTAGCGCTGATTGTGTCCTGCTCATGCAACGTACTGCATCTCAACTGATGGCACCGCGAAATACTTGTGTACACTACAGCAGCCCCCACGAGCCAGCCGCTCCCGCCCCTGTCGAGAACAGAAAAGATCCTTTTTCAGGATGTACAGTGAATGGGTGTTTCTCTTGTTGCAGTGCACTGCAGAAACACGTGTCTGGCGAGCAGGCGGTCGAAATGCGGCTCGACATCCCCTGCGCTGCACTCCCGGGCGCTTGCAGCCAATGCTTTTTTGAGCGGCAGAAACCCTGCATCGTTCAATGGAAGGCAATCGGTCCCGTTGCTGCATGCATGTCTGGCCCGTTGAGTGATTTCTGGGTCAACAATCTGTACATTGTGTAATCCGTTGACAGCGAATTTGATGAACGGCGCGAGCCGACTGGAAACGGGGCATGACGCCAGGCGCAATGCCTTAAATCACCTCAAAGTCCTTGTGTAGTGTAATGTAGAAACCCTGATGTTGGTTTCGGTGAAGCGTGGCGAGCGAGGTGCTTTGCCCTTATGACATAACTCAGCTGCAGTACCCTGGACGTTGCGGTTGGGCCCGCCTGCAACCCCCGTTGGTTGTCTTGCAGCTGGCCAGACAAGCGAGAATCAGACGGATACGAGCATTGGAAAAAGTCGTCCGTATCAGACTGTGCTGTGGTCAAAGCGTGGCTAAAAAAAAGAAAGAAAAAAGGGCCCGGTGTCTATCTATGAAAATAAAGATTAGGTTCGTTCTTCACACGCGCAACATTGATGTCCGTCAACAACGGAGGAGAGTTCCATCCACACCTGTTGGAAGTCGTTTCATGGCGAGTGACGATTGCTGGGCAGAGAGGCGGATCGAAAGCCGTTGGGTGGGGTCACGCCAAGCAACGGGCTACTGCATCAGATCCACAATTGCTGCCACCGATGGCCGACGAGAGAAGCTGGAAACGGTGGGCGAAACGGAGGATCGGGTGGCAACGCGGTCCCAGAAAGGTGTCCTCGCGCCGGCACGGCCGATTCCAAGTTCATTCAAACTGTAGAGTGTTGTACAGGAAAATATATATAGTTTATAACACCATAACAGATAACATCATATTCAATAAAAAATCTAGCAATCGAGGTTCGCAGATATAAACAACTTGTGGTTCCTTACGGGGTTCATTGGAATCGGACGCAGACAGAGACTGACCATCAAATGCCGACTCCGTTATCACCTCATGCCGGCTTTTGACTAGGGTCAGCCCGGTACCTTGACCTTTTCCTTGCAAATCCATTCCATATTTCTTCCCTAGGGTCTGCGCTTCCCCTTGCGCAGGCCCCAGTTTTACTTCCCTGAGACAACTTTCTCAAGAGATTCCCCCACAAGTCGAGTGCTCATGGTGATCAGAGCTTTTCTTCACGACACTAAACGAGCTCACTCACATACCCCTCCCCCACCGTCTTGACCCAGAGTTCAATTTTCTTTCATTACAGCGCCGTGATTGCTGGGGGGTTTATTAGAGCTTCAGAGTTGAACACCGCACTTGCAGGATCCACTAGTGTAAGGCGAGGGACGCACCAAACGGAGAACACCCGTCGTTACCACCGCCGACTCTTCATTCAACTCTCTGCAAGGCCATCGTCGGCTTTCGCACACGGAAACCCAAGCAAAGCTGAAGCATGCTCTAGAGTTATTCACCCTCTACAGCCAATCTGCCTGTCGCACAATAATCCCGCCGACGTGCCGCCTTCTGTGGCCACTTTCAGAATGAATCTACGCCATTTCCCGCCGATCAACCAACAGCACCAAAGCAGACATTTTCACAGGAATTCTCGACTTTGACCCTTGACCCGTAACCAAGTTGCTCGACTCTAATAGTACAATGCCTTTGTGGCCATTTCGGCGAAAAAGTCACCGGCGGCGCGGTCGGGTCAGTACGAGAGACGATGAGGGATACGGAGACAGGGCCTCGGCGACTGGGCTTCCGCCACGCAGCCAAACGGTTCAGGAAACCGCCATGACTTTTGACCCTCGGGCACCAGAGCGGCAATCAAGTAAGCGACAGCAGACGGAACCAAACAAACTACATCGCAGGGCGCGATCGTACAGTTTCTCGCCGGGCCGTCAAGACTCTGTGCGACTCGGGAGGCAAAAGAGCACAAGGACCCGGTGGGACGGAGATACGGCTATGCACGATGCCGACCCTGTAACCGACAATATGTTGTGGCGCGCTCCGACACTTCACAACAAGCGGGAGGGTGATCACCTTCCCCGGAAGATGTCCAGCAAAAAGCGCCGGAAGGAGGATCGACGACGAGAGGCTGAGATCAAGGCGATGGGCAGCCTCGCGCCTCACCGACCCGCAGCAGAAGATTGGACCTTAGGCCGCCCGATGAGAAAAGAAAGTAGGAGGCTCCGACCAAGCTTCGGTGTCAGCGTCAAGGGCTCCGAGTTTGACAGGTATAACCGATCATCAGACGTTTCGTTACCTCTTCCCGAGTCGATTGACTCGGCCCTCTCCTCCGATTCAGATTATATTTCGTACAAAGTCTCCGCATTTGATGCACTTGCGCCTCGGCCGACGTTGCGGTACAGTACGAATCCGCGATCGGGGAACTACACCCAGGATGCTGCTGGAGTGGTGCGGCGTCCTTCTCCACAGCGGACGAGGTTGACCGAGTCTATCCCTGAGGAGACGCTCAAAGCACACAAGCGCGTCGACAGCATTGCAGACGAGCTCAGCGCCAGTGATTTGCGAGAACTGATGGAAAGGGATCAGCGAAGGCGTGCAAGAAAAAGACAGCTGGAGCAAGAAAAGATGGAGCGGAGAATTGCAAGGCGAGCAGAAAAGCAAAAGGCGGCGGAGGCTGAGGCTGAGAGACACGGGAGAGAATCTCCTCCCAATCTTGAGAGAGGCATTCTCGGCCGAGAGGATATTGGCCTGGGAATCGATCCCCCTTCCGCAACCATCACGTCATCCAGGATCCGGCACTCTGATGCCCCGCAAGAGCATCAACACGAAGCTCGCGAAGTTAACAAACGTCTATCCGCTCAAGATAGCGACCGGCCAGAACCCTTGGCAGCGTTCCACCGAGTCGACAGTCACCCCTTACGGGCTCCGGAATCTCTCTCCGAAATTAAGGAAGACGTCCCGGTCGTTACAAGCCCGGCATCCAAGGCATCTCTCCACAGGAAATTATCACGCTCAAAATCCCCGCAAGAGTCCGAAGCGAGGACAGAACAATCAGAACGACCGTCTAAACGGTTAGATGAAGCTTCTGGCAGAGGCTCGCGGCCCTGGATTTCTTTTTTCAGATGGGCGAATAGGAACAAGCGGAATTCAGCGGGACCCTCTTCGTTCTCGAACACGTCCCGAGATTCAATGCAAACAACAATTCCGATCCCAACGCCAGCCCTTCCAGCGAACCCACTGCCGCGCCGGGTAAGCTCCGGAGTGCCGAAACGGACCATTTCCCGGTTCCGCGAAGACTTGCCCGAATTGCCGATATCGCCTCCGGCGTCCCGATTGCAATCTCCGGAAGCCGAAGCCGTTCTGCCCGTGGTGAAGATCTCGACTAACGCTCATCCTGCTGCCGGGGTTTCCGTCCCTTCGCCATCGGTATCCCGACCGAGACACGACACACCAGTATCCGCACAACCGTCAGTGGAGGGAATGCGGCAGACGCCATCAACATTTAGCCATCCAGATGAGCCAGGAATTTCTCCAGAACCGCAAGCTATTTCATTGGCATCTATTGATTCGGAAGGGTCGTGGTTCGCTGGAGGGCTGGCCAAGAAACGGAAATCGTCGGGTATCCTCGAATCTGCGCCGGGGTTACGCCACCCCCGACAAACTCCCGAGTGTGACGGCGAACACCGGCCAGAAAATGAAACCCCCAACGACGATATGGACATCATGGATGACGATTACCTTTCACGCCTCACACCCTCACATGGCGATCGGTCCGCATGGAATCGCAAGTCCACTGGGGAGGCACGACCATCAAGCGACTGGGGAGAAGAAGAGGCTCATTGGGGTAGCGTAGAAGGTCAGCTGCCCACGGTCGTCCGCTCGCAGGCTGCCGGTCGAGTCAAGAGCCGCGAGGGTCTTCTCAGGTCGTTTGGCGACGATGGCGAAGCCATTCTTGGACAGATGAACGCCGAAGACAACAGCGATAGCAGTGACGACGTCGGACTTCAGCGTGCAACGAGCATCGACTACGGAAAGGCGCATGCGCGTCGCATCAGTGCCGGAAGCGCACGCCTTCTCTCCATCTCCTCGCGCTCGTCAGTCGATGCCAAGCAGACGAGCTTGCATTAGGCTTGGGGCAATGCTTTTTGAGCCCTGATGCTGTGGAGAGAATAGAGAAGTATGTACTCGGGGACGGATTGGCTGGTCTTGACACATCACACTCGTTTGATCATTTCCTTGTCTCGTTTTTATGCCTACCGGCTCTTTCTCGCTTCACTGACCATCAGTCGCTCATTATATCTTTCCTATTCCTGTTACATTCTCAAAACCCACCCCCCAAAAAAAAAAGAAAAAGTTCAAGCCCAGGAACAACGTGTCAACATTGTGGATCAGCCCCCCCCCCCTGAGTTTACTGCTTCTTCTCACTCTTCTTCTTCAAACAAAGTGAGACTTACCAACTCTCATCACGTTACACGCGAGCACATTCAGAGTGGTATATGTGCACCACAAAAACACACTCAGTCGCTTGGTCAGCTATTGCCGGTGTTACATTCATAGTTGCAGGCGAAAAGTACTTTTCATCACAGACTTGCGGAAAATAACCAAGATTGGGGAAACGGTGGCAGTTCTGATTTTTATTCTTTTCTTTTTCTTTTCTTTTCTTTTCTTGGTATTATTATGCACTGATACCACTGGAAACTGTATCAAAGACAGGGAATTTGCTAGGGGGGAAAAGGGTCGGTTCAGGAATTGGGTCAGGCATGCACATTTCTGGTACACAAAGCGTGGGCAGGAATTTTGAACCTTTCGAGAAGCATGATAGATCAATCAATTGCCAAATGATAATGTGCATTAATGACGCAGAAGTTATCCTTTCTCGCTGTGCTGATAGCTTCGGACCTCCCATGAACAGGTAGAGACACCTGTTAGTGCTTTTCATGTCATTTGGCGCTCCTACACAATGCGTTGAAGCATAGAGTGAGAACCCTCTCCGACCTCTTTGATAGAACATGGTGGCATTGTCACATGGAAACGAGACCATATATCTAGCCCTAGCCGCTAATCGGTGTTTTCCTCTAGTTGACTTCGGGGAGGTGGATGAATTAACAGCCCGAAACTTCAGCAGTGTGTGCTGTCTTGACGCTGGGTAGTCTATAGCATGAATAACATTTCTGAGAGCATCATTTGAAGGCATTATGTGGATAACAAAAATTGGTTTAAAAGTAGCTAACTGTCCTTTGAAATCAACACTAAGCAAGTTGGTTTTCAAGAATGGTGGCCGAGTGACTGGCACTAAATCGACCTGTGGGTTGCGGGTAGCTTCCTCTCTGAGCCGGTTTTAGGACCTAGGTGCTGATCTCAATCTTAGTGTGTTCTCTGCATCTTCCGTGCAATCCATCCAAGTCGATTGACTCGATTAAACTAACGTTATGCCGAAAGTGTAGATGTAGTAGCTCACAATCGTATAGGTACTCAGGCTGACCTTGGAACACTGTCAACCACTGCTCTGATCTCTTTTCAGCTTTGTAGAATGAGCAGAAGCTTCTAGCAAGCCAAGCATACCAGGACGAATGAAGGACTCGTATAGAACATCTAACGTTAATCTGGTCTACACGTGTAATCTTCAACGACCTGCCCGCTCTGAGGCAGTAACGGCAAGTGCCAAGTGACGCCAGCTGGTAGTATCTAGCCACCCATCCTTCGACCCGCTCGGTAAGGGATCCAATCGTCCGAGTCAGCTCACAAGTTCGCGAGTGATTCAAAAAGATAATCCAAGTCATCAGATCAACCGGCTCAGGACCGTACTTTCATTTCAGTTGATACTGGGATTTGAGCTACCTAACCAAGATTGTATAATCCACCTCAATCATGGTTGATCTAGCCGAGGACGCCGATGATGTCCCCCAACCCGAGTCTGCCCCGCTAACCACAGACCAACAACAGCAAGACTCTCCGTCGGCGACCAGGGCAACACCATCATCGCCTGAACCGCTTGCCAAGCGCAATGCGTTTACCGAATTGATGGCACCAAAGCCTAAGGCTCCCATCTCTCAAGCTCCACAATCCCTGGCCCACAAAGCCTCCCAGGTCATCCGCGGCGTCTGGCGTGGCGCCCTGATCGAGTACATTGAACACCCGGAACGCTTTCCAGACCAGGTCCTGCGGGTGACGGACAAGACGGTGCTCATCAAGGACGCCTTCCCTAAGGCAACCATCCACCTGCTCCTCCTTCCGCGCTCACCCGCCCACTACCTCCTACACCCGCACACCGCCTTCGATGACTCTGCCTTCCTTGCCATGATGCGCGAAGAGGCCGCCGTGGCCACCCGGCTGGCCACCGCCGAGCTCGCGCGCAGGCTAGGCCCGTTCTCGGCGACCAACCGTGCCCGCGACGAGGCCATGAGCCGCCTGTGTCAAGAGGGTGACTGCGACCAGCAGCAGCACCAGCTGCCGCCTGGTCGGGACTACAGTCGGGATATACGCGTCGGCACGCACGCGCATCCCTCCATGGCGCACCTGCACGTGCACATCATCTCGCGGGACATGCACTCGGAGCGGATGCGGCACCGAAAGCACTACAACAGCTTCAACACACCCTTCTTCGTCCCGCTCGCCGACTATCCGCTGGCTGCGGACGACGTGCGGAGGGAGACGGGGTTCCAGAACGGAAATCTGGCAAAGGAACTGGTGTGTTGGCGGTGCGGCAAGGGGTTTGGGAACCGATTTGCGGAGTTAAAGAGGCACCTGGAGGACGAGTTTGAGAAATGGAGGGCTGAATGATGGGATGAGGAATGGCTAACGCGAGGGTGTTAATAGTCAGACTGTCATAATTAGTCGGCCACCGAGGCCTCAGGCTGGGGGCAACTCAACTTCAACTTTGATGACTTGAAGGTAAGTTTATGTTGGTTGCTCGTTTCTGTTTTGCTCTCTTTCCGATTTATATTTTCCCTCCCCTTTTCTCACACCTTACCTCTTCTATTCATTACTCTGGTTTATCAACCCTTCTCCGTGAGATACATTAGGTGAATCATTTCCCTTTGTGTCACTCGCTAGCAACTTGAAGTCACCCACATCGGAACAACCAATCCTTTTCCGCTCTACTTATCAACTCTAATTTGACTCGGAGTGGCAGGTATAAAATCCAGCATTTAAAGCCAGTCTAATCACCAATCTAGGCTTGAAACTCACCACGGACTTGGCGACCTATCCGCAGAGATCGGTTACTCAGCCTATCAAGTCGTGACAAGCGGAAGTATTTTCTACCACTTGCACTCAACCCAACAAGGCTGTTACCTACTGCCATCTCTCCGTATTGAATGTCACCATCTTTCTGTTCTGTCTTCTACACAGGCCCACGAACACAGCAAAAAAGACAGATAATGCACAGAACGCTTACCGTTAGTCTTTCCTCGCCCGATTAAGCTGAGATGCGAATATGAGCGGCTTGCGATTGGCCAGAACATGCATCGGTACCTGTGCATTTAATGGACTGCATGCCACGTTTCTATTTCTGCACGAGACCTAGCGGATACGAGGAAAGCATTCGCGGCCGGACACGTCTCTCTGGTTGCGAGATGCCCGCACAAACCGCATGCCAATGTCTACTTAGTGCACATTATGAACGGAGCAGCACAGTTTCTGCATCAGAAAGAAGCAGATGCCAAGCGCTAAGTGCTCTGCAAATATTCCTGATATTGTTCAGCTTCAAGCAATACGTTACGAAATGGCTCCCCTTTGCAGACCCAACGATCGGGTGCCCCTGGCGACAGTCAGATTGCGCGTGCGCTGTGCAGATGTCCAAAACCAGTTAGGAAGGTGGGAGCCAAGGCCTGGGGTTGCATGCCAACCATTCATAATGTGTAATTCCATCGGGCTATCGCCCTCAGCTGAGCTCAGTTCGGGGCTAGAACCCGGGCGAGCTGCAGCTGGGAGGAATATTGGAAGGGCTGCATCCAAATGTTATGGGACGCGCCGGGTTTGCGGCTCTGCAGGGTCCTCTGGGCACACAAAGGCAGGGGAAAGGAGGATTAAAAGGATTGAGCATCGCCTGATAGTCCGGTCCAGCAGACTTGCAGTCTTGGGCGGGAGTACTACACGTTGAATCCAACACTCATCACAGATATGGTAGCCCAAAGAAGCATCTCGGCCCTGCTCGCTGGGGCCGCCGTAAGCTCAGCATGCACTATCCCGACCGAACCGCTCGGGAACAACATCGACTACTCATTTCGTGCTCAGGTTCAGAATGCGAGTCGGCCTGAAGTGCACAACCAGTACATGAACCTGTTTGAGGCGGGCGGCGGTGACCGGCATCTCTTCATCGGCCCCGTCGGTGTGCCTACCTACGACTTGACGCTAGTTGGCGGTGTCATCAACCATGTTCCGAACGGCGTCCGCGCTGTCATTGGGGGCGAGGTTCGCATTTCGGGCTTCGGCACCAGTAGGCCGGTGAGCTGACAAATACCTACAGTTTTCCGAGATTGACCACACCACCAAGATGTTCATGACCGGCCGAGGCGACCCCAGGGCCGTCTTTCAACCGACGTACGCGTGCAACCCGGACACAGATGAGCTTCAGATTGAGCTGCGCTTTGTAACATGGCAAGACCATCCGGAAGGTGGCCATATCTGCGTCCGTTCGGCGTTTGACAACAGCCATGAATTCCGATACTCGCCGCCGGGCAACGAGCGTAAGTCCCCCTTCGTCTCCGGCTCTTATAACAGACGGCAAACCGGGAATAGCGTTCTGACATAGAAGCCCTTCATCAGTGATCGACGTCGACCGCGAGTGCATCAAGGTGACCCTGGTCGTGATTCCTACAACCGACCTGCCACCACCCCAAACCAGCAGCACCCGCACCAGCACGACCTTGTCGACATCGACCACCTCGACTGCGATATCGACGCCCACAGGCAATCCCCCAAGCGGCGGGCCTTTCACAGACCTCACGGCGATGGGCTACCGCTTCCTGGGGTGCGCGCCCGAGGAGCGGTGGACCGACGACGGCGCGTTCCGCACGCTTTCGGGAGCCACCTACTCGTCCGACAACGCCATGACCAATGAGGCGTGCGCCGCCTTCTGTGGTGAGAGCGGGTTCCGCTACGCTGGCACCGAGTGGCGGCGCGAGTGCTGGTGTGGCAACGACGTCGCGCCCACGCGCCAGCCCGCCACCACGCTCGCGGGCTTGGCTCACTGCAACGACGGGTACCGGTGTACCGGCGACCCGACGCAAAATTGCGGCGGTGATGCGTGGCTAAGCCTGTACGAGCGGTGCGACGGCGGCGAGGGGTGCGAGAATGCCATTTTTACGTGAGCGATGAAATCAAGGGACGGGACGCGTCGGACAGGAGCTATTGTGTCCCTAAGCGTGGAGTGGCAGGGCGGAAGTTATAGGAATTGCCATGTTGGGAGCGCAGTGTGCAGGGAGGGCGAGCTGCTCTGGGAGGCATCCAGCTGTAGGTAATCCAGCGGGAAAATACTAAACCCAACCTAAAATCTCTCTGCTCGGCATCCTAACAATCCTCTCCGAGCTTTTGATACTGGGCGCCAAATACTCTGAGAAAAGGATTTGGAATCATCCCACAACCGAACTATGTCTGGGATAAAAGGAAACTTTTCACTGGAGGGAGGTGGCCCATGATGAGGAATCGACTGTTAGTTACAAGTTCAGGTTACATTGTGGCAACCCTTTTTGACAGATTTGACGAGATGGGTAGTGCTGAAATCGCCAGGCATCATCGTTCAAGTTCTTGTGAAAAACCTGAAATCAAGCAAACCTGAACTGTTAATCACCTCATCCCACTCGATCTATTAACACGTGCTCAGTACATTCGTACTCCGTCCGTACCTGGGGTACCTTTACTAATCCATTTCTCCCTTGTTGTCGAGCTGGTTCCTGAAGTCGGATGTGGGGCGTGTGCCGTCACCCCGCGCCCTGACAAATGCAATGCCGCGGTCCTGGATTACATCATTCGCCAGAAGCCTGGGTAATCCACCTTTGCGCGATCTTTGCCAAAGGCCCTAAGAACCTCAACTTCCACCGACCTGCAGAACCCCCGCTCCTTCCCGATGAACTCCAGACTACTCTGCCCCGCCTTCAGGACCCTTCGAGGAACCCCCTTGATTACCATACCCATCGTTACTAGGCAGTTTACCACCAGCTTGCCCAAAATGACCGTCCACAACATCGAAAGGTGAGCCGCATCTTCCTTCGCCGGAGGGGCTCGTGCCCTGCGAGAACCAGATTGGAGCAATGGGTGGCCATCGTCTGCTGACACACCTCCGATTTCTAGCATCGACCAATACAAGGAGACCATCGCGAAGCACCCCCTCGTACTCCTCGACGCGTTCGCAACATGGTGCGGACCTTGCAAGGCGATTGCACCCTTGATTGCAAAGTACGGCACTAAAATCTTTCTTCTTGTTAAACATTCATCGCCCTTCACAAGCTGACCAGCGACACGTTCCTCGCCCACAGGTGGGCCCAGGACCCCGAGTTCAAAGACGACGTCCACTTCGCCAAGTTCGACGTTGATGCCGTTCCTGATCTAGCTCAGGAGCTCGGCATCCGCGCTATGCCTACCTTCATCATCTTCAAGAACGGCGAGAAGGTCGGCGATCTCCTAGGTGCCAACCCCGGGGGCCTGCTCAACTTGATTAAGAAGTTCCAGGCCGACAAGACCGAGGAGGCCGACAAGACCGAGAAGCCCACAGACGAGTAGGGAATTGAATAAACCATTAATTTCGGGGGAAATTTTTATGGGAAAGAAATTGTTGTTCAGTTTGCGGAAATTTCTTGCGCAAACACATAGTTTATCTAGAGAGTGATAGCGTTCTATCTCCCAAGGGATATATCGGTTCGCATTATACCAGTGGATGAGGGTGTGCTAGTCCCATTCCTTTTCAGGCATACTTGAACATGTTGAGTTGCATTGAGAACATAGTTAAGTTAGTTACCTGTAAAAGTGCTTATGTAACGAGACAATATTGCTGTTCACATATGCAAAGAGTTGGATTGACTCGGTTCGCTTCTGGCATGAAGCCCAAAAGGCGAGGAAAAAATGGTAGGCCATGTAAACAAAAAAGGGTTGAAAAGCTCAAGAAAAAGTGGGGGCCACCCGGGGATCGAACCCGGGACCTCTCGCAGCAGTAGCTGTAGGGTTTTCCCTAAGCGAGAATCATACCACTAGACCAGCGGCCCTTGGAAATTGGATGGTGATACATTTTCAAAAATATTCTCATATGCAAAAAAACAATTGGAATAGGATAGCTCAGTCAAAACGCGTTAGATGTGGAGACATCCGCTGCCTCCGATTACCTTGTCGTCTAATACAGCCACTGGTGTCGACTTCAATACTGGTGCTTTCTTGAAGCCGTCTCTGATGCATCGGGGCTGTCGATGCGGCGGTGCCACGAAATGCTCTCAGCCAATATTAGCGTGTTCCGTACGCTGCGTGACTCCTGATGAAAGTATTACTTCGCTTATAGAGAGGAGATGCAAAATGGTCGCGGCTGAGCAGGAAGCTTCTGTCGGTAGATCCTCCACGCATAGTGATAAAACAATTCCGCGTCTTCGACTTCTCCCTCCTCGAGCTCCTCGACCTCGACCTCTCCGCTATGCAGGCGCTGTATCTGCCACAGTTGCTCGTTGATGCTGACGTATACCAGCGTCGACACAGCCTTGGCTAGTCTCTGTGCTGCTCCGGGATAATCTTGTATTTCTTCCTGCCAGCAACCGACCAGCGCTAGCTCCCTCAGAAGGGGGAGACGGCCAACGGCCCTCGCGAGCTTTTCTATGTCGTCTGATGCGTCTTTTTCGGCCCCAAAGGGTTCTGCGAGGTGTGCTCTCAATCGTTGGATCCAAATCAAAAGTCCCTTGAGCGAATCTGCATTGGAGGTGACGATGTCATCGAAGACTCGCTCCCGCCAGAGGTACCTGTCAGTTTCGGAGATAGACGGGCGTTCCAGGTCGACCCCAAAAGCCCGTAGCTGGATGGGCAGGGCTAGGTGTCTACTGGGGTCCTGACGCCTCTCCCGAGGCCCGAAGAGGAGCGACGGCTCGCCGTAGCCGAAACCTTTAGGCCACTCGAGAAAAAAGGCGAGCCTCCTGGCAAAACCCGGATTCTCGGCAGCGGCGCACAGATACTCGTGTACGTTGAGCTGGTACCTAGAGACGATGAAGCGGCGGAGGTTGGGGCAGTGTTCGGGCCCAAAAGCATCAAAAACGATGCCAGAGTGGCAGTTATCGAATGGATACAAGATGTCGATTGTTTGTGTGAGCCAATTAACTGGAGCATTGCATATTTGAACGTCCTCGAGCTGGCTGGTTCCGGTCAACTTGGATAAGAAGACGCGGTTCATCGGGTAAATGCCCCTGCCGCATCGCAGAGATCGTAGGCGAAGAGGATGACCTCCAATAGATGCGTACTCGTCGCACATGTTATCGAACAACTTGACGCTGTATCTGGGGCAAAGAAATACGGTGCTTGCCGAGAGGGAAAGTTCCAGCGACTCTAGTCCAGGCGTGCCGAGCAGGATCCGCGCAACACGGTGTTTCCACTGGGCAAGTCCGTCGTGCAGTTCACCAAGCACCAGAGACTGCAGGTTACCGAAGCCCGAGAAATCGTAGGCAATGAATGGTCCGCTTACGCCTGACCGTTCTTCCGGTTTGACGCGGTTGGTTTGCTCGTAGTAATGCACCTGCATCAATCGGCGACATGATTGTCGCAGGGTCAACATGGTGGCGGGCATGAGTAGTCTGCAAGGCCATCTGTTCCCACGGGCGAATTAGGTACTTAATGAGGAGGACAAGGCAAGGTATGTCAGATACTTAAACTGAAGCGCGAAGTTCGACTTACACAAAGGTTTCTAGTGACGTCGTTTTAGCCAGCAGCTGTTGGATGAATGTGTTGAACTTTTGGTCGTCTGAGTAACCCATTACTTTTGCGAGGAGAACCTTGACGTAGATGAGGTTGGGACTCTGTAAGTCGACGCTTTTGTTGGAGGTGTCTAATTCTCGATAAAGGAAGACGATGAATTCGGAGTAAAAGAGCTTGCTGGTTAGGCAAAGAGAGCGCAGAAGTGACGGGCGTCGGATCTGGGTGCCCAACCAAGGTAAGAAGGATTAATTCAATAAAGCCCTCCCAAGGTGATTCAACGTAAGATGTTCCAGAGGTACCGACCTGTTCTCCTAATGCACGCAAGATGAGTGAGTTGGTCGCAAAACGCGCTGTAGCGGCTGGTGCTCGGTTCGCCGCAAAGTTTTCCATAGTCGCATAAAATCAATGGGAATATGTGGAACGAGGTGAATGCTAGCAAGTAGGCACGTTGGGTGAAGACGGAAAAGTCCCTGCTGATGGTCGATTGGTGTGAGAATTAAGAGATTGGTCAATATGGAGCGTAGGGTTATAATTAGAGCGCCTTCCTACGTCAAATTGAGCGGGCAGCTTATTACTGCTCTGTGTACGTAAAGCAGTTAGTGGAATTAACCTGTGTGCACTGCTTGGCATCGGATCGAACAAAACGCTCCTGGGCTTACAGTAGTTATTAGGCAGCTACAGTAGGTGCTGTAAATTCAGCTGCTCCTTCATTGGCCTGCCCCGCCCTGGGTTTATAAACCTCTAAGCACTCAAGATGATACGACCATTATGACGAGCAGCTCCCCGCAAGTCAAGTCCCCCCTTCCCAGCTTATTCAAGGGAACACAGACAAGATCCCGAGTTTCTTAGTAGGTATAGTCGTATATGTAATGGTCCCAGGGGTGTATTGCAACTATCTAATGACGACTCTACAGGTATTACTAAGCTCGAGGAAAGGGAAGGGAAGAGGGAAAATGGACACCGACCGCGATGTGCGAGTACCGCAGCGGCGCGTACGCTAGTTGATTCACGCCCACAGACATGGCCGTGCTCGCCACGGCCTGGCGGATCGCCTCCGTCAGCGTCCGGTTCATCTCCCGTTATCGCCCGGGTCAACCTGTTGGAACCTGTAGGGCAATGACCGCTAAAATAGGCGCTGGAAGAAGCTATTCAGACTCAACCTAGTGGATTGAACGGAGTGAGCAAGTCTCTTAGAAAGGTGGTAAAAGTTGCTTGATTGATTGATGCTGTTGATGGCTATCGAAGAAGGTTTAATAGGGAAGGAAGAGGGGTTGATTAGTGCGGGCACAAATCAACCACCAAGGTCCGTTGAATGCAGCCATTAGGGCAGCTTCGTTCCGACACAACCGTGCTACTCCAGTGGTCAGGCCGCCTGAGAGGGTTCTCATGCGGACATTCCTCGCCATGGCGACCCAACGTTTTGCCATCCGCCTAGCTGGACACACAACATCTCACTTGCTCCAGCTTAACCTCCTTCAAACTCTCGCACATGCCCTGAAATCTACGACTCGCAAGGGTCTTTGCTCCAGACGCGTTTCTCGGTCGGGGTGGGTAGTTGGCGTTGGCTAGGCGATGGGTTTCGGGCCGCCTTTCTTTGCTTGCTTCGCGCCACGAGCCCCCGGTCGAGATGAGCGGCCATGTGGCTTCTTCGCTACACCAGCGTTTCTGGTCAATCGTGTTGGGGGTGGCTAGTCCATCGCAGCGCGGTGTAGCGACGGTGATGGTTTGAGCCACAGCAATGCTCAGCCAACTATTTCCCTCGCTCAACCGCCATGGGAGTAAATGCTATGCTAGCGCAGGAAGAAGCTATTACGCAACCGAGGCAAACTTTCAGACAGCATCTAAAGTAACCTGTCCATGAAGACGCTCATCCTCCTCAAGCGCCTTCGGCTCCGTCTGAGCCACGGGTTTCAGAGCTTGTATAAGCGGTTGCTGAGGAAGATGGAGGGGAATACCGGAAGTGCGCGCCATCGACGTCTGTTGCGAATAGGAGAACAGTGTTATCAATACCATGATTGTGGATTCATAACAGGTGCCGATACGCTTTATCAAGATAGGAGCCCGATCCTCGACGTGTAAGCGAATACCTCGGCGAATCTACGGTATTGCTCTAAGAGCTGTCCCAGGCTCTTGGGCTAAATGCCAAAAACGAAGGTATCAGTTATAGTAGGTAAGCAAAACACTCAACTCCTATTTTAAGTTTTCGATCAAAGGTGCGATCACACGTGCTAGCATACTAGGACTTGTGTGACAGGATTGAATTCTAATTGGTATTCGGACAGCATTGGCATACCAGTACGGACATTATTGGCCAGTTGTATGTTCGTTTAGTTACACCGAGTGCTATTCCGGCCAATTTTCACGTGGCAAGACTGACCACGATCTTAAACCAACCCTCTGAGAGACGAGGTGTTTCAGGATCAAACTATTTTATATCTGGTCGCCGTGAGAATGTCTTGTGGGTCGTCAACTGCCCACTTGTTTATCGACTGGACAAGTCGAGATCGGCCTAGATTAGCAGCACAACGCCCAAGTCCCCAGCGAGTCATGATGGGGGTGGCAAGAAAAATATACAACGAGGGAAACACTATTCCGGTTTCCAAACACCCGATGCATGACAGTCAAACGTGGTCGCTTAAGGCTCGTTGGCCATCAAACCCTCCCGCGCTGTTGCGTTGCGGATCCCAGGGGGGAGTTACAGCAGGCTTGGCACCCCCCAATTGCCGTTTTGGGCACGATCCTCACGCACAGGCGTCCTCGCCAGGCGGCCTATCCCTGGCACTGCGGCGCGATGAAACTGGCAACGTCCCGAATTCCGTAACCTCCTTGTAGTGGGCAGGGTTCAACAATTGGAACCTCATTGCTGAGCCATTGCCCATTATGCCTCGCCGATCATACGGTCAAAGACATTCATGTCCTCGAAAGCGTCCCTCGCGGGTCTGCCCTTTCTCCTCTTCTCACAACTAAGCAAAGATGCCTTTGACCTGACGGCCTATTGCACCTTGGCGACGGCCGCTTCCTTTCATTAATTTTACTTCAATTCTTCCTTGCTTCGTTTTGGTTCGCGGCGATGCTGGTCATCCGCATTTTTTGGCTGCAGGCCGCCCTGGCGGCGGCCCAGCTTCTGGATTTAGGTGGAATTCTGGGGGGAGGAGACAACTCGGCCACCTCGGCCGTTGAGGAGCCAGGTGCGGCAGAGACGGACTCGCCGGATAGTCTTCTGGGCGGGGTGGTGGACGGCGTTGGGGGAGCAGCAGACCAACTTCTCTCGCCTGTCCTCGACCCAGTCGTGGGCCCGACTGGACTGTTGGGTGACGGCGAAGCGCCAGCGGCCACAAGTGCCGCTGAATCGGAAGATGAACTCGAAGCCACGTCGGCAGAGCCCAACCCGAACCCAGAACCGACACAGGAGGAGCCGGCGGAAACAGCAGCACCGGAGCCGACCGAGCCGGCCGCAGAACCCACTTCGGAACCAGCGGCTGAGGTCACACGAGAACCGGCGACTCAAGAACCCGCACCGACTACTGAACAGGCTCCCCCAGCTTCGACCGAAAATCGAGCACCGCCGGGAGACGAGCAGCAGCAGGAGCCCACAGCTGCACCAGCTCCGGGTCCGGACCCTGAAGTCACGACGGCACCGACGGCAGCACCTTCTCCGGAGTCTTCAGCCGGGGAAGCTCCAGCGCCTTCCTCCTCGAACGCAGGCGTCATCCCGATTTCGAAACCTGCAGATTCCCCGGCAGGAACTCTTTCTGCCCCCTCTCCGGGACCAACAAGCTCCGGGGGTGCCTCCCCGCCTTCAGATTCGTCGGCACTTCCAGGAAAAGAACAGGACAATTCATCCCGGTCTGCAAAGCCAGTTTCCACTCTCATAACCTCCGGTGGCTCAACCTTCATGTCTGTATTCATCCCCCCAACCCCAACCGGCCGCTTGGCCGTGGTCGACGGCTCAGGCATACCCATCTCCAATCCCGACCCCTTCAACCAGCTGCCGTCATCTGGGAATGACAACGACGAGGACGAAGAAGATGGTGGCAGCGCGCCCGCTCTCGAAAACGAGAACACGACCGACTCCGACTCCCTCGATGGTTCGGGGTCCAGCAACCCCACGAACAACAAAGGAATCGAGTCCTCCTCGGAGGGCATGTCGCTCGGGACTAAAATCGGCATTGGCGTCGGCGCCGGTGCCGGCAGCATTCTGCTCGTCGTAGTAGCGACGCTGATTCTCTGGAAAAAGCGGATGGGCCGGCGCCGCCCCTCTTCTACCTCCTCCCCCTTTGCGCGGGACACCGAGCGGGGCGCGAGCCCGACACCGCAGGAGAAGGCCAAACTGGATTTTGAGAGTGAGCACGACGTCGAGTTCGACTTTGGCGGCTTCTTCCGGGAGAGGGCGGCCAACGCCGCAAGAGCAAACGCCGCGGCGGCGGTAGCGACGGCGGGGAGCGGAGTTGCTACGGGCGCCCCTGGGGGCGGCACCAAGCTGGCGGTTGTGAATGCGGGCGAGGATGACCGGCTGCCTGCGTTCGAAACGCTGCAGCATCAGCCGCAGCAGCAGGCCGTTGCAGAGCTAGACGGCGGGGAGGTGCCAGCGTATAGGGGTGTTATTGGTGTAGGTCGGTGAGTGCGGGTCAAAAACCGAAGGGTTGGAGCTTGGTTCGGATCCTGGGCAAGGAGAGAACAGGAGGACTTGGAGTGGTAGGTCGGAACTGATTGAGATGGGCGTGTGCCCGGGGGAGGGGGTTGGTGAGGCAAATATGAGGTTAATTCACAGCTTGGGTCAGGTTTAGCAGGTAGTGTATGGCGTATAGTTTCCTTTGTCAGCCGCTATTCGTCCATTAATCCAGACGAAGAGCTAGAACATTTTACCTTTGACACTGTATACACTTAACACAGCAATCAGATTGAACTTTGAAAAGAGTCGTGACCCGGCAACCCGTAACCTCTGAAATATGCATGCTGATGCCGCTGAACAGTTGACAAGCTCTATAAAACTTCTAAGTTAGTAGAAGAGGAGGGTGAAGGTCAAGGAGAAAAGATTGGTGAAAGATCAGCGTTCAGCAGCGAAGTCTTCTACAGCCGAGAACAATCCATTGAAAAAAAAAAAAAAAAGGCACGACGGGATATTGAAACCAATTGACCCATATAGTTAAACTGATGATTATAAAATAACTAGTCGGATTGCCCGTTTAGAAATACGTAGCATGGCTAGATAGCCTTCGGTTAGGAATGTGGTTGCCTGCTCCCTAGTGAGCTTGGTTGAGACTTCTGTATCCGGTAATGTAAAATCTAGGCACCAACTGTTGCCAGTTGCTCTTCTTCCTAGACAGCTGGTCTGGTGCAATTTATCGACAAAGATAAGTGCCGATAGCAATACGCCACGTGCTTAACGCCTGAATTGCCGCGTCAAATTATCCAACCTCGCTCTTGCTGGTGGCTATCAAACTGTGACCCCGATTTAAACACATCAAACGGGCATTCAGGGAGCCTGGGCTACAATACCAAGATGGCACAACAAGGTCAACATCATCTACAGATGCAACACATGCAATACACCATGCACCAGCTAGCCCCTCCTCAACACCCAATTCAGGGTCATGTGCAGCCGCCAATGCAACAACAGCAACCACAACAGCAACCACAACAGCAACAGCAACAGCCTCGAATGACAAGCCAGCCGTCGCAACAACAATCTCAACAACAGCCCCAACAACAGCAACAGCAACAACAACAACAGCAACAACAACCACCACCGCCGCCACCACAACAGCAGCAGCAGCAGCAGCAACGGCCTAATTTTCAAATGGCACTTCTGCCGCCTCCGCAGGATCGCCTGTATAATACCTGGGATGATTTGCGCGAGGACGTCAAGGCATTCGCCAAGTCCCAAGGCTACGCCGTGGTCATAGTGTCCTCGCTCAACCGCGACGCCGACGGCCAGTACCGCCGCTACAACCTGTGCTGCGCCAAGGGCGGTAAGAACTACACTTCCCACAGCAAGGGCTTGCGCAACACGCGGTCCGCCAAGACGGGTTGCCCGATGCGCATGAAGGCAATCCAGGAGAAGGCATACCCGTATAACGACAAGTGGCACGTCATTGTGCAGTGCGCCGAGCACAACCACGAGCCCTTCACGGGGGGCCCGGGGGCCAACGCGCCCTCGCAGTTTCGAAAGATTGAGGCCGACGGCATGCGATGGCTCATGATCATGCACCGCGAGGCCCAATGCAATTTGCGCCAGTTGACCATCGGCATCCGCATCTCGTTTGGCGACAAGTACCAGTACGTCAAAAAGAGCGACGTGCGCAACATGCTGGCCAAAATCAAGCGTGAGGAAGAGAGGAAGGCGGCCGCCGCTGCCGCCGCACAGGGACTGCCCAGCAACGCACCGTATACCCTGATTCCGGCATCGCATTTGCCGCCGCCGCCGGCTCCGCCCTCGCAGCCCGTGGAAAGGATGCCCCAGTTACCGGCGGATATGCAGGTGCCCGACCCGGATATGGAATCGGACGACGATGGGGACGAGCTGTAATCGCCTTGGTCATGCCACGATGTGATGTGTTGGTTTTGTTGAGGTTGGATGGAAACGCCAATGGAAGGACTGGCCTGACAGAAACCCGTCCAGATTGAGGTTCCCAATAGAGTTTTGTAGTGGCAAGGTTACGCTTGCGCTTTAGCTGGCAAATATTTAATACGGTGGGCCAGCAGCTTAGCAGGGAAAAAATGGAAGTGAATGATTGCTTTATTCATTCCTTGGTTGATTGGTAACTACGCGGAGACCATCCAGGCAAAATCAAGAGTGTTGCTAGTCGTTCTGGAAAATGCTGTTGCCTCAAAGTCTGGTAGGCTTCTAAAAGGTACAGAAGCAAATCTTTATATTGACTGGGTAATAATAGCTAACTAACTAGAACTTGTTTCAACATTGGTAAAGACTGACTCAACGAGTGCGTTATGAAGACATGCAAGGTTAGTGTGATGCAAATAGGGCGAAAAACGAAACCTCAACGGACGTTCCCGCAGAAGGTGAGAAAACTTCCAGACCATAGACACCCAACCTCAACCAGAAAATGAACCTCTTCTTCGCACCCCGCCAGCTTCAGCGCAGCTCGAGCCCATATGGCATGAGGGAACAACAGGCTCTGTGATGCAACTATATGACATTCACTCACTCGCTCACTCACTTACTCACTCCCCTCATCACCGTGCCCGCTAGTTGTTGGTCTTGCCTTACATGTCCTGAGATGTCTCCCCTTAAGATTATCAGCGCGCTGTCTCACGCCGCAGTAGCGACAAGGGATCATCTCCTTCCAGAATTCCTGGTTGGTGAGCACCCCAGGCAGGTCGCAGTGATGTTTGCGCACGTGACGGGCCAGGTCCTTGCGCTCGGCACCGGCGAAGTTGCAGTATTTGCACTTCCGAGGACGGATATGGTTGTTCTTGTGTTTTCTGACGTGATGAATTCGGATTGTGGTCAGTTTAGTCTGTTAAGGGACATGGGGGGATTACTGAATGGGTGGACAGATTGTGGAATCGCGGAGAGACAGAAGAACATACTTGAGCAGAGATGGGGAAGAAAATACATTCTTCCTGCTCTTGCAGTTAGGCCAATCGCAAGGGTATTCTTTTCTAATCTGGTCGGTGCCGGTACTGGTGTTTGGGTTGGTTGAGAACGAGGGATCCGTTTCCTGGTTCGGGAAGGGGGTTTGTGGTGTGCATGATCCTCCTGCCGTGGGAGTCATTGGAGCGTCTTCAGTCAGTTCTGGTATGGTAAGTCGGGGGCTTGGAACGAATGACGAAGTTGGAGAAGTGCCGGAGGAGCTGTGTTGCGTCCGCTGTAAAACTAGCTGGGAAAAATCGTCACTAAGCGAGAGACTGTTCAATGGGAAGGCATCAAGCTTGAGAAATTCGCCGTGCTCCATTGCCAGGTTTCCATCTGGGATTTCCACCGTGCGGTTGGACATCTATTCGTCCATGACGTGGCTCACTGAAGGCTGAGCTACTGGCACGATGGGGTTAAGAATGGAATCCTCAGCAAAAGGCGGCGAACCATTGAAACTCGGAAAATCCTCCAGGAATGGCACGTGGGTAGACCCTATGGCCTGAAATCCGGATTCCCCTCTGTAGGGCCACTCCTGTACGCTTCCGGGGAAGAAAGGGGTACAGCCAGCGGCTGAGCTGCCCCCGAAGATGCCCATTTCAGGGTAAATCGATCCGGACAGCATCAACTGATGGGGAGCCACGGTTCCGTACCCGGGCTCAGGAATGGCAAAGGATTGCCCACGTCCTTGCTGGCTGTTGATGGAGTCGAATGGCATGCTCTCTTGTTCAAGCCCTGCATCTACAAGTGGCCCCGTCGAGCGACTGGCCTCCTGCCCGAAATAGTAACAGGGGTCAATATCGGCGCTCCCGGAGTCGTCCCCCCCAAGAAACCACTGCTGTACATCCGTTGGGCTTCCCAATCATCTTTGAGTCAGTTCCCAGTTCGGAAAGGAATTTAGTGAATTCCACTTACACCGTGAAGAATGCCAAGTGCGACATTTTGGCATCGCTTCGCAGAGCGCGAAACAAGCATACGAGCCGTTTGCCAGGGTTGGAGCGGGTGAACATCACCCGGTGTGGGTGATTACTGCGTCTCCACAAGGGAAAGGCGCAGATTGAAGATGGACGGATTTAGATCGCCGTCGGTATTACGGTGGGTGTCGTGGGACGAAATGGACATCCAAGGGAGCAGCAGCTAGGGGACTAGGTCGGGGCGGTACGCTTCTGGTGGAGTACGAAAGGTCCCACGCACTGGCCACAGCGGCACCCGCTCTCTCAAATATCCTAAGTCGAATTGAGATTTCGTCAGTGTGCCATCTGGTCGCGGGACGGGAAGGGGAAACAACAAGAGGCGTTTCCCTTGAAAGGTGCCTTGCACAGGCCGCGGCCGTCCTCTAACGCGGCTTTGCGGAGCAGGAAGCCAAGAATGCCCAGCCAAGAACGCAGCAAAGTGAGGCCCGCCACTGTGGCCCACGATTGTGGCCCGCTGCATATGAACAGCGAAGCCGGGAACAAGGGTCCGATTGGTCGATAAAGACGGTCCATTAGTCCATTCCCTTCCGCCACCAACCAAGCGCTGAGCAAGAGGAACAGTCAGCCCAACTTGCGTCGAGTCCAAAGCTGCGGGAACACGTTGGTGATGCAACACATTAGACTGCCTTCTGTTGGTTCCTCTGGCTGCCTCGATGGCGGACTAGGACGTCAACTCAAGCACTTGATCGCCGGAGCCTTGTTCCCTCGCTATCCTACCAGCGGCCGCTCTCCGTGTAACCCAGTTCGCATTGAAGGGCTGCCTCATGGCGCAGCAATTCAACAATGGGAATCCCCATACCGCCGTTGGCGAGATAGAAATGAAAAAGAGTTCTTCTGGACGAATTGACGCTTGTACTGATAAAAGGGAGGTGTCTCGGGCTACTCTTGACCCTTTGAACTTCAATATCTCTGCACTCGTACGTCTATTTTGACAAGTTAGAGTCTTGTATTCTTCAAGTTCCTCGAGTTGCTAACCCTCTCGACGTCCTTTCAATATCTCACCATATCCTCGCTCATTTCCAATAATCTCTACAGAAAAGTCTCGTCGAAATAACGCAGAATGACCGACTCTGTGCCCTTACCCCCCAGCCTGCGGAAACGGTTCTATGAACCTGTCGTCTTGTTGCATGCACTCAAGGACGTTTACCGCATAAACAACAGTCTCATGGAGCCAGATCTGGAGAGAAGTGCGGGAAAATCCCAGCAACAGACCTACTTTTGCTTCTTGAACAAGCTTAGCCAGATCTGCGACAGTCAACCGAAGCAGCGTTTTGGGGCGACTGTGAGCGCTATCGCCGTCCTCGATTCGGGAACCATCGAATACCGTTTTGCATCCAATCAGCGGGACGACGCCCAGCTAGAGACAGTCAAAGGGTACTTGACAAATATTATCAACGTTCTCGGCGGCGTCACGGACAGTGAAGTCAGAGACAAAAGTTTCATGCGCACCGTCCACTCCAAGATCCTGCGGAACGTACTGGCTTTCAATCGCCCTCGAGTGGAAAACTATTTAGAAGCGCTGATCTCGAACGACCGTCTCGGCTTCTGTATCGGTTATGCTGCTGCTGATGAAGCCAATGAAGGTAAGCAGCGACTATACAAACTATCAAGTTACAACAAGGCCTGTCATATGCTGACAAGGCCCCGCGAAATATAGGTAGATATGCTGCTGAAGCATTGCGCAGTCTCCAACCGCACATTGAGGCGGCAATGAATGCACCACGCCTCAACCACAATGAGTGTAAGTTGTTGATGACGACCACACCTGGTGCCTTACGACAGCCACTAACACCAACCGACAGTTACCGTCCACTCCGAGGCGCTCCTCGAAGCTATACACTCGCGTTATGAGTCCTCTCTCGAGGACTACATGAAACAAAAGACACGCGACCCCATGCTCAACCCGGACAGCCCCTGGGTCGAGGTCCGCCATGCCCTCGGCCGCCTCTTGTCGTATTTCATCGCCATCAAGGTCCTCATCTCGGCCCGCAAATTCTGGCCGCGCCTCTTTGTCGACTTCGAGGTGAGCTGCATTCCGTCCAGCGAGCCGCTCGAGGACCTGCCCAGCATTCGGCGCACCGCCAAGGGCATCATCCAACGCATGTCGCGCAACACGGATCTCATGGACGCCTACGAGAGCCACGCCAGCCACCTGCAGTCGCAGTCGCACCGTCTCGACGACCGCATCCGCGACCGCGTCCGCCGAGGCCACTTCACACCAATCGTGCACGCCGAGGTCAATCTGCTCGAGTCGGTCCTGCGCTCGCGTGCGGCTGCCGAGCGCGACGGTGAGGCCCCTCTGCGCTTCTTCAACGAAGCCGAGTTCGGCGCCTACCTCGGCACTAGCAAACCTCCTTGCCTGCTGTGTGGCCTCTACTTCGCCGCTCACCCCGACGGCGTCCGTGTCCGCGAGTCCCACGGAAACCTGTACATCAACTGGCGCGCGCCTGACCTGTCTGTGAATGCTGGCGCCGATCCCGAACGCCAGCGCCGCGACATTCTTGAAGCCATGGTCAAGGAGGTTCGCAACCATGCCGGCCGCGCCATCCGTGAGCGCTCCTACACACGCAAGAAGTATGACTCGTGTACCACTCCCACGAACCCGCTGGGGAGCACCACTGTGGGCGGGAGTCTGCCCGGCAGGGGGTCGGCCTTGGTGGCGGATGAAGACAACGACTGGGCGAGCCGAATTGGCCACGCCGGCGGCGGCTGGGATATAGTGTCCGTCGCTTCAAGGAGGAGCGCTGCCGGAGTACAGCTTCCAGTCCCAGGGGCCGCGAGACGGCCCAGCGCCAGTCTGGATGCGGCAGGCTCGGTCGCCTCAATGAAGGTTACCGAAATCCTGGACATTGGTGGGTTTGCTAAGAGAACGAAGATCAATGAGTTGGCGTCTGCAATGGGGCAGATTAGCCTAGACGATGCCTTGACGACGGGAGTGAAGAACAAGCCGCCGGAGATAACCCCTGGCGTAACGAGACCATCGACTAACGAAGGTGGTGATGATGATGATAATGATGATGATGGGGGTGGTGCACTGTTGTAAACAATTTTGATATAGATGCAAGATTCTGGTTCATTTCTATTGTTTAAGTTGTTTCGAATTGCTCCCCTGCCGTATCTCCTGAATGGAAAATCAAACGCAACTTCATTGATGCGCAAGATGTCCATCAATGCTACAATGATAACCCACGGAGCTGCCACCAACACCAGCATAGTGTTGAGCCCGACCATTTTCTAATTCTATTGATCTATTGTTATCCGCCCGGAAACCAGTATTCCCCTCAAGAACCATTAGCAGCAACTAATTTCCCATGCCACGTGGCATCCACCACCTGCCTCAACCACCATACATGTATCCTCACATCGTCAGTCAGCTCGGGGTGAAAGCTCGTCCCAAAAACATTTCCCTGCCTCACCGCCACAATATCGCCCTTCTCGCCATTTTCGCCCCCTTCCACCTGCTGCTGGCCCTGGCCCCGATACACGCCCAGCACCTCCACTCGCGCCGCCCTCTCTACGCCATTCTCTATTCCCTGAGAAGAACTCCCTTCTGCAATAATCTCCTCGACGATCGGCGCCCGGATGAAAACCGCCTTGAACGGTACCTCGCCTCTTCCCAAAAACTCTAGGTCCAGCCCGGCCACGAAGCTCTGCATCTGCGTGCCGTACCGGTTCCGCAGCACCCGCACGTCTAGCCCGCCCACCAGTTCCTGCCCACCCTGCTTCGTCGCAGCAGCCTGCTCGGCGAGCATGACCAGCCCCGCACAGGTGCCCCAGACGGGCTTGTGTTGCACCCTGTGTTGTTCTTGGTCAGTATTCCTTGTTCGTCTGATTTCTCTGTTTACCTCTCTTTTTTTGTTTGGATTTTGTTGTCAAGAGAACAGGAATGCGGGAAAAGACGAACTTGACAAACTCCCGCAGCGGGTCAAGCAGCCCGAGCCGGCGGGCAACAATGGCCATAGTGGTGGACTCTCCCCCGGGTATGATGAGAGCGTCGCATTCGCCAAGCTCGGTGGTTGTGCGGACTTGGAGAAATTCGAATTGCAGGCTCTCGGATGAATTGATGTGCGTAGAAGCTTTGCGGAGCAGATTGATGTGTTCGACAACGCCGCCTTGGAGGGCGAGGACGCCGACGGTAATGGTACGGGTCATTGTTTGGTTTCCAAGGTAGGAGGTTCGAGGTGAGGTCGTAGAGAATGGTTTGCTTTTGTGTTGGTTGACAAATTAAATCGAAAAATTTTGACCAAGCCCAATGAATTTGTGATAAGAGGTTGAGATTTTGAGCTCGGTTGATCGGGAGTATCTCTCAAGAGCTTTGTCTATTGTCGAGTCACAGGGCTCACGATTGGGTCTACTACGGGTATTGTCACGGCTACAGAGTAGAAAGGCACTCGGAATGTGCCGGCTAAGGGCGGCAAGATGACCAATTGCATTAAATGCCTCGCCACTCAAGCTAGAAATTCGCGACATCGGCACAGCCAGAGGGGCAGGCGATGTAGAAGAAAAATACGCGTTTTCCCCCGAGCTCAGGATTAACACTGTGCTCTGTACTTGATGTCGTAACGGCAGTGGAAATAAAGTTAGCAAAAAAAAAAATGCCCAGGCCTGATTCACAGATCGCCCCGCAGCGACGACCCCACATGACGGTGACTGACGGATGAGTGGAGAGATAAAAGGTCTTTGGAAGGCGCCGGGTTGCACAATCAAGCGGACAGCCATATCTCTTATATTACCTAGTGAAAACCTATATGGCGCTCGGGAGTCGCCGGCTTCTGGTAAGAGCGGAGGAGGAAGAAGCCCTCGCGGCTGAAAACTATGTTGCGAGTGAATGGTTGGTAACAAAGGTTTGGAACAAAAAAAAGTCTGAGACCCCGCGAACCCCGCCGTCGGCTCGCGGGGGTGAAGGGTCTGTCAACGCTGCTTCCCATGTCGCCAAGCAGCATGTTCTGATCAGTCTCCGAATCGGAGGCGGGGCACGTGCAAGGAAGCCCAGGGTCGAGATCTAACAGTGTGTCAACACTGTGCTTTTCGCCCTCGTACCATCCACCCTCATCGAGGGGTTAATTGCCTGAGTCACGCAACATCTCTTGAAAAGAGAAGTTTTTCAGCCACTTCTAGCCTTGAGCGAACATCTTTCCCGTACCTTTCTTTTCCTTACCCCATCATTGATCTACGGGGCCTTTTTGACCTAGAGAAACATCAGCCAAACCTCTATCTACTATCTACTTTTCACACACACTCACTAAACTTTGATTTTGGTCCCATACTGCCGGCAAGGAAAAATGGCTGTTAATCTTCACGCCAGCACTAACGGTGCCAATGGAACTGCCAATGATGACTTCACCGTCAAGGCCGGCTTAGCCCAGATGCTCAAGGGTGGTGTGATCATGGACGTCACGAGCGCCGCCGAAGCCCGCATCGCCGAAGAAGCCGGCGCCGTCGCCGTCATGGCCCTCGAGCGCATTCCTTCCGACATCCGCAAGATGGGTGGTGTAGCGCGCATGTCGAACCCCAAGATGATCCAGGAGATCCAAGCAGCTGTCACCATCCCCGTCATGGCCAAGGCCCGCATTGGGCACGTGGTTGAGTGCCAGATCCTCGAGGCGCTCGACGTCGACTATATCGACGAGAGCGAGGTGCTTACGCCCGCCGACGATAAGTACCATGTACAAAAGTCTGACTTTAAGATTCCCTTCGTCTGTGGCTGCCGCAACCTGGGCGAGGCCCTCCGCCGCATCAAGGAGGGTGCAGCCATGATCCGCACAAAGGGCGAGGCCGGCACCGGCGACATTGTCGAAGCCGTTAAGCACATCCGCACTGTCAACGCCGAGATTGCCCAGGCGAAGGCTGCGCTCGCAGCTGACGGGGACTTGGGCATCGCCGCGCTGGCCCGCGAGATCGGCTGCGACGCAGCGCTGCTGAAGCAGACCGCCGAACTGGGCCGCCTACCCGTCGTCAACTTTGCCGCCGGCGGCGTGGCCACGCCCGCCGACGCTGCGCTCATGATGCACCTGGGCTGCGACGGCGTGTTCGTGGGTAGCGGTATATTTAAGGATGCCGAGACGCCCGAGCACGCCGCCAGGCGGGCACGCGCCATTGTCAAAGCTACCACACAGTACACGGACAAGAAGGCGCTGATCGAGGCGAGCATCGAGCACGGCGAGGCCATGAAGGGCATCAGCAACGCCGGGTTGAAGCCAGAGGAGAAGATGGCTGGTCGGGGTTGGTAAAGACTGGACGATCGAAAAAGCGGGAAAGTGAATTAGAAGCGCGGGTGTGTATCCGGAGTCACGTAATGAAAAGCTGTCAGATTATCCGCGGGCTTGAGTCTCAACACCTCCATTTTGGTGTTGGAGGGACCTGGCGCAGATTACGACTGGTTTTTTAGCATCGTATTGAGGCATTTCCTCCTGAATTTCAACACCATCCGGGAATAGGATCAAAGGGAATAAAAAAGCATTCGCGGCCTGGGAAAAGGCGCTACTTCATTGTTGCACCCTCTTAAATGTCGAACATTGCGTGCCATGCGATAGCGTTATTAAAATTCAGACTCATTCCAACCCCTCAGGCAAGTCTCCCGCCATGTTTTCCAGAGACCTGTCAAGATTCATTTCGCTTTCCATATCGAACTTCCCTGAAAGTCGCCAAATGCTTATACATGGCTAGCTGTTCTGAGGTGCACCTACTTTTGGTGCCGTCCTATATAGAGTACCTGCACCGAGTCACTTTCATGAGGAGGGACAGAAGTCTTCGCCATGTGCATGAATCCTTAGCCAAACACCGTCGGCCACCTCCAGGAATGGGAAGTGAAAACGAGTCACATCCGGAGGTCGTGTGCATGTGAGTACTCCCTGTGTAACCACGTTATTGAAAGGCATTTCAAAGCTGAAACCTTGCTGCTGCGGTTGGCTACACGTATTGAGTCGAGAGAAGCGCCTCACCCCCTGTGGTGCTAGAAACAGCCTCAAGTGCTCGGTCTGACTGGTGAAAATCCATATATTAACTACTCCTCGCGGCAAGGTCACTTTGTTAACATGTTCACCATCGACAGCAGGCAAATCTCAGCAACCAATTCTAGAACTGAACTGTTAGTTATTAGTATAGAGCATAGCTGTGGCCGTCTCTCAGTCTATGGAATACAGCTTTAAGAGTGTCAGAAGTGCACGCGAAATTTCATGAATTGCTGTCGGGCGTAACCGAAGAACCAGAATCTCGAGCATGCGACTTGCGCGATGTCGATCTCAGAGAAGCTGGCAATCTCGGACTCGCAAGGCTTATTAGCCGATGGACAGGAGTTGCTCAACAAAGTAATGGCCAAATGCCTCTCCCTTAGTGGTCAGCTTCTAGCGCTACTCGACAAGATCAAAAACCAATGACTCCCAAGATGCAGATTACCGTTGCTGCTGTGAAGAGCAAGCGCCCCGAAAAGAATAAACTAAGATTGCACTAGACTGTTTCCTTTGTGGGCTCTGCAGGTACATCCACTGACTTCGACAAAATGAGTGGGATGACGTGCTGACAATGAGCCTCAGATCAAAGATAAAGGAGTGGCTAGAACATCTCATCGTGCTAGAAACCGGTAAATTAAATCATTTAGTTCAATAGCGTATTTTGCTATACAATCAAGGAGCTTCGGTACGGGCGTGAGATTGATGTTTATCAGCTTTAATACTAGGTGAACAAGGTCAACAATATCGGGTTATTTTAAGTGTCCAGACGAGAAGCCTAGAAGCAGATTATTCGTTTTCTTGCTTATCCAGAGATGAATGACAGGTTTGAGTCTGTTGCAATTGCCGGCAAAGACACCTTCAGATGGATATTCGACGATGTCACCGCCGATGAACCGGAAGTCGTAACGAAAAAAAATCCTGCTGAGGTGAAGATTACTGAGTTTAACTACGTCGCTCGCCAGGAAGTTGATAGCTCGCCAATGTCTGTTGTCAGGCACTGGAGTGTACCATATTGCCTGAAAGTTGGGCTCAAGAGAGTTGACCCTAATGAAGTACTTGTCTGGTTACCCCCGCGTGAGTGCAGAGCCCAAGAGATGAACCGGTACGTTGGACTTCTATCAGTTAATTAGTCTACAGCCCCAAATTGTATTAGGAAGTGTGGCTGTACGATACAATGACCGTGGTACTATTTTGAGCGCTAGGTAGTCAATTCTCAGGACAGCGGCGTATTTAATTTTCTCACAACTGACTGAAAAACTTAATGTTCCAGCCAATCTACTTATCTTGGTATCGTTGTGTCACAAGTCGTGTTCTTGACGAGTATGATATGATTTATATGATAAGAGATATATAAAGATGAAATCACTAGGATTGAGACTGATATGATGACCTGGGAAAACATATCCATATATATTCGTCACTACTTCAGATTAGAGAGTGCCGAGGTAGAACTGCTATCAATCATGACGCCACCCAATGCAAATTACTCTGCCTTTGTCTGGCATTCTTTCCTTGACTCGGAACAGCAGCCATATTGTCCCAGCTGTGTCAGTCCATGTATCTTTGTGATGCCCAATCCCTTCCAATGTCATGCCCAAATTCCAATCCATCAAGCTCTCAGCTTGTCCATCCACAATGAACTCTTCCATATTCCAAACGCCTGGGGGTATACCAAAACTCATTAACACCACAAGACATTATAACACCATACACCTCAGCCTATGGACCTAGCTGTCGCCTCCCTCCCAATATCTTCGGTCCTCTCTGATGACGTATCGCTCTTGAACCAAGGGCTGGCATATGCTTCGTGAATCGACTTTGTCTCCCCCGGACGATGGTCTTTGACCATACTACCGCTTTCCGCATCCCCAGCGCCCATTCCCTGGATGGTTTCTTCGCTGCCTGCCCCATCGCCCAGCCTATCCAAACCCGTCACCGCTTCCTCGTCTTCCTCCTCTGGGCGGCCAGTCTGCGATTGTAGCGGATCCAGCCTCGAGGGCCTCGATTCGACAGTAAGAGGCGACAGCCCCCAGCGGGCAGAACCGTGATGCGTTGTGGTGGTCGAGGAGCCACCACCGCCACGAATGCCGCCGCGCATGCCAACGCCGCGACCGACACTGGCGCTGTGACCGCCGGAATAGGTGCCGTCGCTGCGCGGGGTGAAGAGGGCGGGGAAGAAGCGCTGGACGAGGGGTTTGAGGGTCATCGCGCATGCGACGACGATGGCGGTGTGGACCTCGAGGGCGGTCAGGTAGCTCAGGGGGGCGGGCGTGTAAGTGAAGTCTGGGTCTTTCGAATTTTTGACCTGAATCATGATGAAGAGGCGGATGAAGGAGACGATGCACACGCTGATTTCGAAATGTTAGAGAAGAATGGTAGCAATGTTCGTTTGATTTTTTTCTTGAGGGATAAGGAGGAGAGAGCGGAAAGCTGAGTGGGGTCTTACAAGAAACCGATGGTAAAGACGCAGAGTAGGACGAGTTTCTGACGGCGGGGGAGTTTGAGCGGGGAGACAATCGGGATGGGAAGAACGAAGATCATCACATCGGTCGCAATCGTGATGCTGGCAGGAGATCGGTATGTTAGGTGTTTTGATCATCAAAGGCGGCAACTGTGGGAGGGGAGATGGGAAACGTACCCTGTGTTTACCCACCACGTGGGTTGAGGGTGGCAGAATGACGCCTTGACGGTGGGGTCCCAGGTCGCCTGCAAGGGGATGCAGTATGTCAAGGTGATGGAGACAGCCCAGAGGCTGGTTATGATGACGATGATGAGCACAAGGTAGGCGGCTCGCCGGGCCCATTCGAAGGTGAAGATTTTGAGATAGAGCAGGCAGATGGATACTTTGGTGAGGGACAAGGAGATGATGTAGAGGAGCAGTGAGAACCACCATGCCTATGACGGTCAATCGTAAGCGCCCTGCTGGTCACATCGACTTGGGTATGGGTGAGGAAATTACCCGCAACATCGAAAAGAACCCATTGGGCATGTCCACGTCCCAGACATGCTTGCCTAAGGCGTGTCTGACCTCTGCAACTCTGTTGTGAGCAAAAGGTCTCTGAGACCATCAAGGCGTGTCTGCTTTGGCAGATGTGGACTTACGTATTACATAGCTGATACACAAGCCGCCTGACACTGCCTGCTCATCGGTTGGTCAGAAACATGGAGCTAGAGATTCGGGAAGCGAACGAGCCCCTACAAGTGCGAACGCGATGAACCAGTCGGCCCAGCCGAGGGCGTGTACGATCCTCGCGCGGGTCCAAAAGCGCATCAGAACGAAGATGAAGGCGATAGTCCAGGTTATGAAGCATGTCGCGAGGATGTTGGGGCCGCGGCTATCGTGAGGCAAGTCGGCCATAGAAGGGCCGGAAGATCCTCCCGGCCCTTCTGAAGTTCCTAAAGTCATGGAGACTGAGGTGGCATCTGCGAATGTTCTTGTCGGGTTCGAGGCCCGCCCTTCTTCTACCGCTCCTCAATGGCGGATATCGCGAGTCGAGATGGCCTTCTGCTGGTTGGAGCGTGGCCGAGGAAGGCCGCGCCGATTCAAAAATCGGCCGACACGGGGGCAACGAGATGGTGGTTTGCTTGCTTGTCGTTGCGTAGCGCGATGGGCCACTCAGAAGGACCCCCTTTTACACTAAAAGAGCTAAGCACTTGGCACCCGTCAAGATTCGTGGGGCCTGCTGTTTCGAAAGACAGCAAGCAGCAAGGGAGCATCTTGCTTGGAAACGTCCGGGGTCATCGGGTTTTTGGATACGCAGGGCCCCGCAAATTCCACGCGATCCAATGTTCCCCTGTTCACGTCGCTAGCCAAAAACCCTGGTTCGAGTGGCGGTCGGGGGTGGCATCCGGCCGCCAGACTGACCGCCTCCATACGGCGGGATCGCGGGATGGCAGCCCAGGCCAGCGAGTGAATCAGCGTGCAACCCGCTCAGCCCAATGGTTCTTTGGATTTCTGTTTCTGGAGAGTCACAAACGAGGCCCTGCCTCGAGAATTGCCCAAACGGGCAGCGCTCCCCCCACCCGTTCGCCATTTGCAACGATTGCTCTCCGCCCAACGATCGAAATTGCGACACTCCAAACCCTTGCCGTGCATGGGAATTGGCACCGATCGATATTGCCGCGGCTGAGATTCTGGGCGCACGGGCGGCAGGGCCAATGTTTTTTGCGCGTGGTGGTCTAGCATTCTCGACCGTTTGCTTCCTCAGCCAACCAATTTGATCGCTTCTGCCAACAGCTGACATGGACCCTGGTAGTATGTCAAAGCGCCTGCAGGGAACTTTACCCAGTAGCACCTAAATTCAAGAGCACACGGCGATCTGATATTTATCTTGCAAGTTCACATGCAATTGCGGGCTTGCAAGGAAGCTGACGCCTCTTCCCGGCCAGAACTAGTATACATCAATGCGTAAGGCAATAGTTCCGGTGACTGCTAAAGGATTAAAAGTGTGTTATTACTTTTTGACTGTGTCGATCTCCTCTAGTGTGTCCGAACTGGTACAAGCTCGAGGTCTACGACCTTGTCTCAAACAACACAATCAATATTGGACTGTGTCCTCCGTAGGCTATGCAGTACTTGTTTAAGATTCGTGTCTCCTCATGTGGCCTTCTTAAGATGACCGACGGGAACCTCCGCGCTCTCCGGTCTGCAATCTCTATGAGGTTGTAACTGTAATCTGTACCTGCATACGCTACGGATACATGCTACAAGTGATGTGCATATCCCGGCTGTCCATCCGCTCCCCGCGGCCCGCCACCCTTGCTTTCCTGGTTGCGAGGTGGCCCGCATTAAACACAACGATGGGTGCATTGGCGCAGTGGAAATTCCTTGAAAACCAGCTGCGGGAGCCGAATATAACCTGCTCATTTGACTTCAAGTTGTAAACCGACACCGAAGGCTAATTGGCGGATTTGAGAAAATTGGCCAGTTCCGTTCCTTGGAGATAGGCGTAGCCGCCTGATCGAGCTGTTCATTTAGAGTTACTGATTGTTGAGGTTCCGAGGTTCACATGATACCATAGCCCTCTGATATCTGAGCAATCACTTCGTCCAGTGGCGTTGATGCTGGCCAATATCGAATTGTAAATTTGTCTTCGCCTTCGTTCCATGATTTATAGAAGAAGGCAAAGCCTACCTACCGCAATCGAGGTCCGATGGTGTAGTTGGTTATCACGTCAGTCTAACACACTGAAGGTCTCCAGTTCGAACCTGGATCGGATCAGAACAGATGGGAGATGCTGTGAGTAAAATCACGCATCGATTATTTTTTGGGTCCTCACGTTCTTGATCCCACCTTTCAGTGGAGTCGGCCACAAGCGCCCGAGCGACCATTAGAAATATGAAGATTACCAGTACATGTACATACCAGGTATGTACATGCAGGTTTGACTCAGGACCCGCAGATGCTATTGCCCCACTAAAATTTCCAGACCGCGGGGCAACGCGCGAAAGCTGCCACAAGCAGTCTGTGAACATCCCTTGGATCCCAGTGTATCCGAATCGTGGGACGACAAACTGGCTCATTTCTTCTCCCATGACACCTACCGCTTATTGAATTGGACGGCCAACACAATGGCTCCAACTCGTCAACCACGTGCGGCAGCTTCGGATGAAGACGATCCCATCGTTGCCAACTACTCCGTTTTCATCAAGCCGACCCTCCCAAAACACCGCAATCTTGTCGTCCTTCAATATGTGAACAAGACCGCCCAAGACCCGGCACAGATCCGTGTCCCGCGAATTGCCGAACTGCGGATGAAGCCTAAGACCGGCATGTACGAAGTCGACGTGCCCATTGAGACCACCGAAGCATACGACCGAAACAAAGGCGTCGCCTGGGGTACCGCGCTCCAAAAGTCGATGGAGGCTAAGAAGGGCGGCAGTCTGGGGCTCGCTGGCGGCTTCAATATCGTGGCGACCTCCACCTCGGCCCGCGGCCGGAGGGGCGCCGGCGCCAGTGCCGACGATGACACCCCGCTCAACTGGGCAGAGGCGGCGCGGCAGGGCAAGGTTTTGCGCACCCAGACCTTTGGCGGCGGCCGCAGTGCCGAAGAGGAAAACACCCGCCACATGATTGGCGTCTTTCAAGGGAGTCAGTATTTACCGTTGATAGCTCCGTCCCTCCCCTAGAAGATCCACACGCAAAGACTAACTTTTTTCCCCTTTGGCAGAAAACCTTCACCTCACCCCCGTCTCCTCCGTGGTCCACCTTCGTCCGGTGCCCCACCACCTCGACGCCGCGACCGAACAAGAGCGCCTTGCCCGCGGCGGCGGCGCTAACAACGCAGGCGAGAAGCCTGGCGCGAGCGGGCCCGGCTCCGGCGGTTCCGCGGGGGCTGCCGGCGGCCGCGCCATCCACATGACCATTAAGTCGGCCATGGACGCTGACGGCGGAGTGGCCACCGAGACCATGGCGGACAGGCTGCGCAACGTGCAGACTGAGGCCTGGCAGCGCATGGAGTGGGTGCACGACGAGGCCGAGATGGCCTGGGAGGCCTACAACGAGTGCCTGCTACTCCGTCCCAGCAGCCTGAACGGTAATGACGGCGACGGCAATACTGCCGAGACAACGGCGTCGGCGACGAAGGAAGGCGGAGCGGGACAGGAAGCAATCGAGGATAAAGGAAAGGGGAAGGAGATTGCCGACGCTGCTGAGGCGGCAGCTGGGGGTAGTACTAAAATTGACGAGAGTGGCGCGCCGGACCTAGTGGACAAGGTGCCGCGGCTGAAGACGGATTGGGGGGAGCAAGAGTTGCTGCGCGCCGTCAGTGGGGTGGAAGGGGAGCAGGTAGAGTCGAGCGGGAAACACGACAGGAAGAGCAAGGAGACCGCGGTGAAGGTAGAGGAGCAAGCTGTAGAAGGGCGGGCTCAGACTGGGCGAATGGGGGGGAGCGCGGGTGCCGCGTCTGGTGCTACTGGCGCATCTGGCGCGAGGAGGAGTACAAGAAAGGGTGCCACGAGGGGAAACGCGATGGAGATAGACTAACTAGCCGAAAAGGCCACGAGGGATATCGTCAGTACACAGAATGGCATTGCTAGGAGTTTCGGTGGTCAGCATTGTTTACATTATCCGATCAGGACGCTTGTCTTAGAATCTACAAGAGTAACCGGTCGCATGGTATGGCTCCAATTCAATGCTCGTGATTTGCTGTGCATATATGACCATACAAAACAATATGCTCCCATCTTGCGTCTTGAGTGACTTTTGCTGGCTCGTCAAACATGGGCTGTATTCGATACAGCTCGCCCCATCCAGATCTGACAATGAACCCCATATCAACTGTGTCCCAGGCTGTGAGAGCAAATGCTTTATTCCTCCGCGGCTGAAGAATCCGCTGAAACTTTTGGTAAAATCCAGAGCGCGGCCGCTCATCTCAGCCACTGCCACTTAAATACCGTGGCACGCGCGTGGCTGTGCTGTTCTTCTACGTTCACTGAAGCAGCTCAACATCCAGGCCGATTGAGCGCATGAACAAGTTTACGTTCTGGAGGCGTTGAGCGGCCAGATCCTGAGGAAGAGTCTTGGCAAGCGCGACCGTATCCATGACACGGTCTTTGACGGCGAGTACCAGTCTCTGCTGTTGGTCAGGCGAAGCCCCAATTCCAAGGGCAGCCAAGAGCTGCCAGACGTAGATGTCATCGCTGGCAGTGACCGGGCCGGGAAAAGTGTGAGGGAGCGTCGGTTCAATCAAGTCAAAGAATTGAGTATGGGTAATATCCCTGCATGTTGTCAGCGAATAGTAGACTGTACAGGAGAGGGAAGGGAAGCATACCATGAACGCCAGGCTTGCTCATTACCGCCTCCACCGTGCTTAATGATCTCAGCACGGCTCAAAATCATGGTGAGCATGGACGCGCCAATTCTGCTCTTGGCAATCACATCGACATTGCGAGTACAGACCAGGCCGAGCATTCCGGCGACGAGGTCCAAGTCGAGCTCGTTAAGAATGTTGAACAACGTTGACATAACGGCAAGCGAAAAGAGCTCCACGTTCTCGCGCATAGCAGCATTCAACTGCATCGCCTCAGGGGTAACTTGGGCGTTGCGAACGACCTCGAGGTTGTCGAGGTTCACAAGGATGAGCGTGAGGATGGTTGTGCGCTGCTCATGGGTAAGATGACGGGAAATACGTTGCATGGCCTTCATGCCTTTGCTGTACGAAAGGAGGGCAATGAATGGGTGAACACGACCATGATCGGGGTGATCGTGGATCCGAAGGCTCTCCCAGAGCTGGTTGTTCAGGATCTGAGCTTCGCTATTCCAGGTAACAAACTTCTGGATGGCCTCAGTATCGGCATCGTTCGCCGGAGGTGGTGGCATGTTACGGTCGTGATCCTCCATTTGCATGAGCGTAGTGTAGATGCGTTCGATGGAGCGCAGCTCGCTCTTTCTATCGCCGGCTTGCGCAACATGCTTGTGGGCGCTGGCGGGGCGATGAACCTCCCCGGTGCTCTCGGCGCGCTTGATGTTGAGAAGTGGTTTGGGTGTCTTGGCATTGCTGAAGGAAATCTTACCCAGGCTGCCCTCAATCACTAGCTGCTTGTTCTTAGGCTTGTTCTTGGCGGCCTCAACAGCACGCTGGACCTGCTGCTCCATGCGCTGCATGTGGTTCTCAGGTCCGCGGTGGTGACGACGCATGCCGCCCTGGCGGCTCCCAGTCTGGAAGAGATAGGTTTGCGCAAAGTTGTTAAGAGGCTGGTTGGGATTTTGGCGCTGACCCCCCTGAATTTGGGTATGGACCTGGTAGTAGAAGTCCTCCGCCAGTGACTCGTCAGTGCCGTGCTCATTAGGGTTGCCGGTGGCGGCAACAAGCTGTTGGAGTTGAATCCGAGTAACAAAGCTCTTGTCCTGGGGTGTCATGATGCCGTTGTCGCGGGACATGAGGAATATCTTGTGGTTGCGCTTCGCCCGTTTCGCTTCTTGTTCCAAGTAGGCGGCCTTCTCCTCCTCGCTGAGCTGCGCAAGCTGAGACGGATGAGTGATGATCTGCGGCTGTCGAGAGAATGAACCTTGTTGTCTATGGGTTGGGTGCGCGGGGTAGTTGCCCGGCACTGGCGGGGTAGGATGTTGGCGCAGACCCAGTCTCGCTGCATCTCCAGAGAGACGGTTAGGGTTCTGCAAGATTTGCGTTGGCTGCATGGAAGCCGACGGCTGCTGGCGCAGGTGAGCCGCGGGTTGGGCGGGGGGTTGTGACGAGCCTCCCTGCTTCGAACTCGGCCTTTGCAGAATGGTTACTGGATGTCCATGTCCCTGAGGAATAGCTTGGTCATTGCGAGCGTGATCAGATTGCGGCGGAATCTGGGGTTGCCCATGCTGGGGGAACTGGTAGGCTTGATCATATTGCATCGGTGGAAGAGCTTGAGCCTGAGGGCCGGAGGGAATTGGGGCGGCTGGGGGTGCCGGGGACGGCGTCGCCTGCTGGGCAGCCTTCTTGGCTTGGGCCCGCATTTGCGCTTCAACCTCCTCTAAGCTGAGTACTTTCCGACTGGGGGCCGTCGATGCTGGCGCGGTAGCGGGCGAGGGGGCGGAAGCTGGCGGAGGCTGCTTCTTGGGCGCAACACCCCAAAGGGCTGCATCGACCTGTAGCTCGGCGACTGGCTCGTTTTTGTACTTTTCATAACCGGTTCGGGCGGGCTTGTAGGCGGCCGGTTGGGTGTAGTGGCTATACGAGGATGGCCCAGAGGAAGTCTGCGCGGAAGGCTGAGACGCCGGTTGGGGGGCCCTTGCAGCAGGCTGCTGGCGGTTGAAACGGACATGCTCCTCCTCAATAGCATTGGCGACCTTGGCGGTAGAGCTGAAGAAGTCGAAATCCTTGCCTACCGGTCCGCTATCGAGGCCGGAAGCGTCACCGAACGTATCTTCATTGAAGGCGTCGCCCGTTTCCTCCAGTTGGTCGCCCAATCCATCGTACGTTTCTTCGAATTCTAGAGCATCGCCCTCCTCCTCGCGATTTGAAAGTCCGGCAAAGGGGTTATGGGCTTGCGAAAAGCCTGCCGCCGCCGGGTTGTGGCGGGTGGTGTCGAAACCGAAGAACGACATGATGACGGCGCCGGGTGAGACAGGTACGCCGTTTGTTACTGTCGAATGTGTTAGAATAGAAGTTATTTTCCTCAATTATCCAACTGCTAAGCAGTCACGATCGCGGGATTAGAATGCTGGTGGGGGAAATTGCATGACTGCAGGGCAGGCAAGGGCGCCGCCACCGAGGCAAACTTTGCTGCACCACCATTTAACGCGGGGCTGAACCTACAGCAGGAAATGTAAAGATACCGTGCCGACTGTATTGGTCAACTAACATGTTGGTTCGATCAGCGCGATGCAAATCCGGGGGCCGTCGATCGATCGAGGGCAGGCGACACTGGACACAGCGTCGCGCAAACGCACCCCAGAGGCGCGCAAAAATATTGAAAGAGCGCTTCGTGCGCGGAAGCGGGAAAGAAAACAATAGATTGCGCGAGTCGGGGTGTCGCAACGTGAGCAAGGGCAACCCGAAGATGAACGTACGTCGCCGTGCGGATCAAGCTTGCAGACGCCTTGGAAGCAACCCAAGAGCTCTGCTCGGGTGGGATGGAGGAGAATTATCCGACTAACCAATCGGCGGAAGGGTTTCGGAACAAGTAGCGGCGTGCGAGACCGGGGCGAACACGTCTCAGCCCCGCTTAAGGTTTGCCAAAGAACTGTGCAACGTATTGTCCATGGCCTCCTGGGCCTGAACCCCCCCTGCGGCCACTTTTCTTCGAAGAATTCACGTATCCATCGAAGAGAAAGGCCGCCCCCGGAGAAACCCGAAACTTCGCTGGGTACGGCAACGATCAATATCAGGTCTCCAATGAAACCTCGGTCGAAAACCCCGGTCAGCAGTTGTGTAGGCAATGCAAAAGAGTTGAGACGGATTTTGAAGCTGTTTTCAAATTCTGACCTCAGAAATACAGAATCGTAAAATCACGGCCTTTCAGCTGACGGCCAGTACTTGCGGCTAGATGTTTCAGTTTCGGGCCCTTTCTGCACCTTTTTTTTTTTCTTCATCTTCTTTTCCAGGGCGCAGATCAAGTATCTAATCTCCGTTGTAGACATGGAAACTTTGTTTTCTTTTCTTTTCTTTTCTTTTCTTTTCTTTTTTTTAAAAAAAGAGAACTTCTTTATAATTCGACTCGTGCGAGATAGGTAGTTCTATAGTTACAAATGCTGTGTACAAAATAGCATGAGAATATGAGGCGCCACTGCTGCGGTCCGCGCCCCAGCGTGCTGGGTCATAACTTATTGGCATCTGCGGAGAATAGCTGTAAGAAACAACACGCAGAGCGCATTTTGCCGAAGACCAAGAACCTCCTGTAGGACTAAGACATGAATAGAAACAGTCATGCACCTTACACTACTGGCACTCACATCCGGAGGACGCTAGCTATTGTACCTTCACATCCAGCCTGAATCGCTCAGGACGTATCAGAACCTTGCGATAGGACTCAGGGGCGGACAGTAGCATCGCAGGGGTGTCCAAATACGAGATTGTCTATTGCCAAGTGACGTAGGTTGAGGTCGATCGCTAATATTGGATTGCGCGTGCACAGTGCATGGACTGATAACCAGGTACCTATGAGACTTTGCCAAGCCATCGGAGAGATACTGTACTGTGCTGACTCTGACAGTGGTTTATTAACGTTAGCGTGTGCTCCAACCTCAGAAAGTTCATCGATCCCAAGCAAATCCGTACGGGGAATGTATTTCGGCTCCGTCTCTCCAACAACACCCGAAAAGTACTAGACACTTCGTTTCGCCCTCGGAATCTCAAGAGTTCCATCCAGGGTGATATTGATTATTGGAGATTGATCATGACCGAGCACTGAACCCGACGCTCCGTCTCCTGGACTCGACGGCCCCTCGCAGTACTGTCGAGCTTTGGCCTCGCCAGCGTGTGAAATTCAATTCGCCCTCCAATATTCGACAGGGTAACTAAAACCCTGCGAACACAAAGGCGGCCTCCGGACTCGACATCTCCCAAACTCTCGCAGCTTAGCCCTTGTACCCGGATCTTTCTGGTCGATTACGTTCCTCACCATGGCCGCCGGAAGCGCGCGCTACGTGCGCTACATTATCGTGGCTTTCTTTGTAGGTGTCCGCTTGTCGAGTTGGGCTGGTCCATAGAGTGGCGTGCTCGCGTCCGTGGCTGAGCTACGCTGACAGCTTCTCAGACCCTTGCTGTGATCTACTTCGTCTCGAACTCTGCAGACGTCACGAATTTGAGAACACATATTTCCAATGCCGACCCGAACTCACACACGCCCCCCGACACAGGCGCGCCGGACGACTCACCGAACAATGCCAAGGTCAGGACTGCCTACGACCCGGCGCAATTTCCCATGGCAATGACGCCGAACGACCCGGGCTTCGACGATCTCTCGGGTATCAAGGACGGCCCGCGAATGAATGCCACATTTGTGACGCTGGCTCGCAATTCGGACGTGTGGGAGATTGCAAAATCGATCCGCCAGGTCGAGGACCGCTTCAACCGGCGGTACAATTACGACTGGGTTTTCCTCAACGATAAGCCGTTTGATGACACCTTCAAGACGGTGACAACCTCTCTGGTGTCTGGAAAAACTCACTATGGCCTGATTCCGGAGGAACACTGGTCGTTTCCCGACTGGATCGACCAGGACAAGGCCGCGAAGGTGCGCCAGGACATGAAGGAGAAAGGAATCATCTATGGAGACAGCATCAGCTATCGCCACATGTGTCGGTTTGAGTCGGGTTTCTTCTTCCGGCAGGAGCTGATGATGAACTACGACTACTACTGGCGCGTCGAGCCAAGCGTTGAGCTTTACTGCGACATTCACTACGACCCGTTCCGCTACATGCACGAGAACAACAAGAAGTACAGCTTCACCATCAGCCTGTACGAATATCACGAGACTATCCCGACGCTCTGGGACAGTGTTAAGAAGTTCATGAAAAACCATCCTGAGCACATTGCCGCAGGAAATTCGTTGGGCTTCCTGAGTGACGATGGCGGCGAAACCTACAACAGGTGCCACTTTGTAAGCGCCTATCTTTTAACCCCCCTTTTCCGTATCGGTTTTTTCTCCGTAGCTAACCTCTTTGATCAGTGGTCCAACTTTGAGATTGGCAATCTCAATTGGCTCAGATCCAAGGCCTATATCGACTTTTTCGACAGCTTGGATAGGGATGGTGGTTTTTTCTACGAGCGCTGGGGTGACGCGCCTGTGCACTCGATCGCTGCTGGTCTGATGTTGCCTAAGGAGGAGATACACTTTTTCAACGACATTGCCTACTGGCATGTGCCCTTCACCCACTGTCCAACGGGGGAGAAATTGCGGACCGCACTGAAATGCCACTGCAACCCTCGCGAAAACTTTGACTGGAAAGGTTATTCCTGTAAGTCTAAACGGCATGGCAGCATCACGGAAGTCAGGGGTGCTAATCCGTGACCGAAACAGGCACTTCGAGGTTTTTCGACATTAACAACATGGAAAAGCCGGAAGGATGGGACACGGAAGGGAACGATTAACCACAACATTTAGACTGAGCAGGTGATGCGTTATGTTTTTTCTTTCTTTTCCCAGATTGCTCCAGGCATGTCATTTTATCGCATGTGGACATTCATGCTTGGTGAGATTACAATCCTAAAAGGGGACAGGGCCAACTGCTTCATGGGTTAACGAAGGCGTCATGGATAACTAGGCCATCGTAGGGAATAAACGGGGAAGTTGGGGTTATGATCGGTTTTGATAGCTAGGTGCTGGTCAGTGCCGGTTTCATAGTACATACATTTTGTGTCCATTTCGAAGGTTCAACAATGACGGTTCAGGATGATTGGGTGCGGTGCCATCGACAAGAGTGAGATCAGTGGTGCTAAATAGCGGTGTCCATACCATTACAGTAAGCTCCGCGGCCTTCATCCAGCGTTGGCCAGTGACCGACGTACGCAGTGTGGCCATTTCCTTACAAATGCCTTCAGCAAGACCATAGTGTTTATTCATGATACAATGTTATGGTACAAGGCGACACGAGATCTGTGTCTCTATCCGTCCCAACGCCGTTAACCCCATGCCTTCCAGCATACCAATTCTTCTTAACCAACGGACGCCTTCTTAGGCTTCTTCGTCCCGTATTTACTCCTGCTGCTCATTCTGCTTCCAACGCCACCCTGTGCAGGATCTGGTCAGCCATCCGCCTTGTGATGCAATTCCTCGCCTGCCTCCCCTTCCAGGGCTAGAAGACGATGGGTCAATTGCAGAAAACTCACCAAATCCAAAGCCCCCCTCACCAAATGATACCGCACACCGGGACAGTCCTGACTGCGCCCACCGCGGACGAGCACCACGCTGTGCTGCTGGATATTGTGGCCCTCGCCGGGAATGTACGCCGTGATGACCTTGCCAGTGGACAGGCGCACACGGGCCGTTTTGCGCTCGCCGGAGTTGGGCTTCTTGGGTTTGGTGATGCCGACCTTGACGCATACGCCCTTGAGCGCGGGCGCGTGGATAGCCGAGAGCGCCGGGGAGACGGCATGGCGGGCGCGTTGCGATTTACGGCAGCCCTGCGACGTAGAACGGAAGGAACATGTTAGATACACTCTTAAATGAGGTGAAAGAGGGGCGAAAATCGGTTCGTAATGAGAATCAGCGTACGCGGAGGACTTGATTGAGCGTTGCGCTCTGGGATGGAGTGTTCGAGAACGCGCGGGCGATCAGGGCAGGGGCGGGAGCTGCCGGCGCTGGTCGCAACGCTGGTCGCAGAACCAGATTTCGGAAAAATGTCGTCGCCATCGTGCTAGGGGTTGTTGACGCGACAGAGAGCCCAGTCCAGCCCTTCGTCGCCGTCGTTGTCTACCAAGCTTCGGATCTGTTTAGCGATTCAAATATAGTGGAGCTTTGGGCTTTTTAAAGGTCACGCGTTTAGACACGTGCTCCAGGACGGCAATTGTCGGTTCAGCTTGGCCTGTGCTGGTCACATGGAGCTATATGCATCCTTGCTTCCCAGGCGTCAGCCCGCCATTGTGTGGGGAGAGCCGTTTCATTCCAGGAAGGTAACCTCGGCTTGGTTGCCGCTGACACGGCGCCGGGGACCTGGAGTGACGGAACACCGCTCTTCGACCGTGTAAAACCGCAGGCATTGCACTGATTCATTGTCCCCGCTGGTACTTATTTTTGATCTAGAAAACTTTGTCTCGGCATCTGCTGAATCCCACCTGCAACACTTATCACACATTAGCCCTCCTTCCGGCATCGTTCTAGGTTGTCCTCGTATCTTGTGTGTTCTCAACGTGCTTCCTCCCCCTCCGTGCCTTAATCAGTCCCTAAGATGAGGTCGTTCGTGCGAGTGTTGCGCCCTACGGTGCGGAGAAGCCAGGGCTTACCTGCCACTCGGCTACGGCAACCGTTTGCTGCTCAATGGTGAGCTTGCCTTTAGAATGCTGGCCGATCGATAGTGTATCAATTGAAAGACATACTAATGCGGCCTCTTTGGTCTTTGTAGCGCCCGCCCTCTGTCCACAACCGCCGCCCGCCGCGACGCCAGCCTTGCCGATGTTGCCCCGACGCCTATCACTCACTTCTCTGAGGTTGAGACCGCCATGGCCGAGACGGTACAGAAGTTTGCCAATGACGTGATTTTGCCCAAGGTCCGTGACATGGATGAGGCAGAGAAGATGGACCCCTCGGTCGTCGAGCAGCTGTTCGAGCAGGGCCTCATGGGCGTTGAGATCCCAGAGGAGTACGGCGGCGCGGGCATGAACTTCACGGCTGCCATTGTCGGGATTGAGGAGCTCGCCCGCGTCGACCCATCAGTATCGGTCATGGTTGATGTGCACAATACGCTCGTCAACACGGCGGTGCTCAAGTGGGGCAGCGAGTACCTCAAGAAGAAGTATCTCCCGCGTCTGGCTACCAATACCGTTGGCTCATTCTGCCTTTCAGAGCCCGTGAGCGGCTCGGATGCGTTCGCTCTGGCTACCAAGGCTACCGAGACGGAGAGTGGGTTCAAGATCAACGGGGGCAAGATGTGGATCACCAACAGCATGGAGGCCGAGTTCTTCATCGTCTTTGCCAATCTGGACCCCAGCAAGGGCTACCGTGGCATCACTGCTTTTGTCGTCGACAAGGACATGAAGGGCTTCAGTATTGCCAAGAAGGAGAAGAAGCTCGGTATTAAGGCGAGCAGCACGTGCGTGCTCAACTTTGATGACGTCGAGGTTCCCAAGGAAAACTTGCTCGGCGAAAGGGGCCAGGGCTACAAGTACGCCATCTCGCTGCTGAACGAGGGCCGCATTGGCATTGGTGCGCAGATGACTGGTCTTGCCCTCGGCGCTTGGGAGAACGCGGTCAAGTACGTGTGGAACGACCGTAAGCAATTTGGTCAGCTCGTCGGCGAGTTTCAGGGCATGCAGCACCAGATCGCCCAGTCCTACACAGAGATTGCCGCGGCTCGTGCTCTCGTGTACAACGCCGCCCGCAAGAAGGAGGCTGGGGAGAACTTTGTCATGGATGCGGCTATGGCTAAATTGTATGCCTCACAAGTTGCAGGCCGTGTGAGTGGCCTTGCGGTGGAGTGGATGGGCGGCATGGGCTTCGTCCGCGAAGGCCTGGCGGAGAAGTTCTGGCGCGATAGCAAGATCGGTGCCATCTACGAGGGCACGAGCAACATTCAGTAAGTTTCCACCTAGAGCTGATGTGCACAGCCGCTAACAGGGATTAAAGGCTCAACACCATCGCCAAAATGCTCCAGAAGGAGTATACTGCCTGATTTAGCAATGTTGAAAGTACCTGCGGAGTTTGGCATGGGCGGGGGGAGTTGAACGGGCTTGTTAGGATATTCTCGATAGACCACCAATGTACGATTGTAGTTGGTTGCTGCATTTGTTGCTCATGCTGGATGCCCAAGGTTTCGGACTTAGGGCAAAAACAGCGATAGTCTCGTTTCCTAACCAGTATAAACCGACTGTGTTCCATTCGTAAGCCAGCTCCCTACACGAGGCACGGTTCTTCAACACACTCATCCGACAAACCTTAAAATGATCCGGTTGAGCTGCTTGAGCTGCGGTCGCCATACATCGCCCCAAAAACTCCGCCCACCGTTTCTACTAAGTTACCCTAACTGAATGGCTGTGTCCTATCTAATCTCCAAGCTTGTGCCGATTGCTAGTGCTGATAGGTCAAATCACGGGGCTGATCCTAAGTCCTACGAGCAGTCCTAGAATAGAAGCAGCTGAGGAGCGAGCTGGGACGATTTATGAAGCTCGCTAGGTAGAGAGCGAAGGCTCTTAGATCGCAACTTCTTAGGAGCTTCAACACAAAATACATAACAAATGAACAAAAAGGCATAACTTCATACGTCCGTACAAGTAATAAGCAGCCTGGAACCAATTGTGTGACCAATGTCATTAGTGCCCAAGGTACCACAGACAGCGGTTGGTGGCGCCACCAAGGCCTGACGAATGTCTTTACTAACAGAGGATTCCGCACCAGCTGCTACCCCGCTTTGATGTTCTGCCAGGGTCATTCATACTCAACCTTGTTCTGCTTCTGCTGTAGGTCTTCAGTGGCCAGCCCAGTTTAGCCCCGGACTGGGCTTAGTATTCACTTACGGCTTCGAAAAGCCTCAAAAGCAATGATAGACAAGATCTGAATGTTCTTCGGCATGGGTCTGAAGCTAGAACTACAGCCATTGATCTTCGTCTGAATGCACCTACCGTTGCCCCCATATACCCCGCAGCGCGTGCTGTGCATGCAGTGATCTGGAACCGACGAATTCGAGCAAAGAGCTCGCCGAAGCGACCAATCGCCAGGCTACACCAACAGGGAAAAAGGCAAAAACGAACGCTAGCCCACAAAGACTGGCTTTAAGCGTTAGGCGAAAAACCCAGTCGGTTTCTACTCATCAAGGACGTTGCCGTGCGAGAAACCTTGCGACGTTCCGTCGCTGGGCCGCTTTTTGTTGTTTGTTGTCTCCTTCTTCCAGCGCGAGTTCCCGGTCCTAGGGTGCTCCGTTTTCCCCAGCAAGGCAGCATCCCCACCGACCTTCCCCGACCCAAATAGTGGCCGCATCTCGGGTCTTCTAGGCAAAGCGCTCAGGAAACTCCTTGTTGAACCACCCCGGCCGGCTGCTGTGGCTACCTTAACGACTACGAAAGCCAGGTGGCGTACGGAATACCGCACCCCTGATTCTGCATCAACGAGGCTTGTTAGCATTTGCGAAACACAAAACCCCGCCATAGGTAATTCGTCGCTGACGACATCCCGCAACCACCCCAACACCCAACAACGCCTACCGGTGCCGACGCTTGCTTTGCCTGGGTCTGGTACGCGAGCAACTCACTCCTCCCTGTCTTGGGAAATAGAAGAGAGGGAAGAGCAAGGCTGCAGCCTTTCTACGCAACCTTCCAGCACCACGATAACCCCGCCTTTCCCTGCGCGCCCCGCCGCGCAACCCAATCGACCACGATGACCGACGACGACAAGATCTTGGATATTACCAAGAAGATTGAGCGCGAAAAGGCCCTCATCAATGCCGCCAATCTTATGCGCCAGCAAACCAACAATGAAGCCGTCCGCTCCAAGCTCGACACGCAGATGCGCGAGGGGCGCCGTAACCTCGAGTTCTTCGAGGAGAGGCTCCGCGAACTGCAGATGCGCCGCCTTGGGCATTCGGTCGATAACATGTCGCTAGGAGGGTCAACTCTCGGGTCCTTTAAGAGTACAGAGCAGGGAGGTGAGGAGGGCGGACCCCCCGCGCCTCCTCCGAAGGACGCCTACGCACAGTACGGCCAGGGCGACCTGATGCCTCCCCATGGACCGTTCCCCGGTCAGCCTCCGCACTCTGGGGTGCCCAAGGCCCGTCCGAATTTTACAAAGCTCGGTAGGTCATTCATGGAGTGGTCAGCCTCAAAGAGAGCCATCTGGTGCTGACCTCACCCGTAATATAGACCTCATCAAATTCGACACACCATACCTGGGTCCACGAATTCAGCTCATGCTTTCTCAGATTCAGTTCAAGCTCAACGTTGAGGAGCAGTACCTCAAAGGTATTGAGAAAATGGTGCAACTTTATCAGATGGAAGGAGACAAGAAGAGCAGGGCGGATGCTGCCGCCCGGCGGATCGAGAGCAGTCAAAAGATTGTGCTGCTGAAGCAGGCTTTGAAGAGATACGAGGAGTTACACATCGACATGGATGCGGATTCACAGGATGGTAAGTATCTCATGGAAAACAAATATGGCCGTTCAACTGCTAACTGACGAACCCAGATGATAGCATCAACATGCCGAACTTGAGGAAGCCCCTGACTGGCCAGCTTTCCATCCGCATCTTGGCTGTTAAGGACGTCGACCATGCCCCTCTAGGCCGATTTTCCCGCGCTCCCGAAACGTTTGTTACCATCAAAGTTGAAGACAACGTGGTGGCGCGAACGAGAGCCTCCCGAAATGACAGATGGGAAGCAGAGTTCCATAACATCTTCGTCGACAAAGCAAACGAGGTGGAGCTGACTGTTTACGATAAACCCGGCGAGCATGCGCTACCCATCGGTCTGTTGTGGGTGCGAATATCGGATATTGTGGAGGAGCTTCGGCGGAAGAGGATTGAGGCGGAGACAAACACCACAGGCTGGGTTTCAGCAGACCGTCTTGGTTCTACTCCTCGGGTGCCGCCGCCGCAGTTTCCGATGGGTGCCCAGAGCCCACAGTTTGCCGGGCCGCCCACATCCCCGGGGCAGCAAGCTCCATCATTCGCACCGCAGCCTCCTGCGGTTGCGCCCATTGTGTCGCAACCCATTGATGCGTGGTTTAACCTGGAGCCGACTGGACAGATCCAGCTGAGCCTCAACTTCGTCAAGGAGAACAAGGAACCCCGGCCAATGGACGCTGGCCTCAACCGCAAGGGCGCAGTCCGTCAACGCAAGGAGGAAGTCCACGAGATGTACGGCCATAAGTTTGTTCAGCGCCAATTCTACAACATCATGCGCTGTGCTCTCTGCGGGGATTTCCTCAAGTACTCGGCTGGCATGCAGTGCGAGGACTGCAAGTACACCTGCCACACCAAGTGTTACACAAGCGTCGTTACCAAGTGCATCAGCAAAAGCAACGCTGAAACCGATCCCGACGAGGAGAAGATCAATCACCGGATTCCTCACCGCTTCCAGCCGTTTTCCAACCTCACGGCCAACTGGTGCTGCCATTGCGGTTATATGCTGCCGATTGGCAAGAAGAACTCTAGAAAATGTGTTGGTATGTACAGTTATTCTGTTGTAAGCGGATGTCCTAGGTTTCATGAGCTGACCGTTCCATGTAGAATGCAATCTCACTGCTCACGCTCAGTGCGTGCACCTTGTCCCTGACTTCTGCGGCATGTCAATGGCGGTAGCGAACCAGATACTGGAGGGTATCAGGTCGACAAAGAAGACCCGGCAGGAGAAAGCATCTTCCATGAGCGAGAGGAACCTGAGGGCAGGGAGCAAGGGCACGACAGGCAGCGTCCAATCGGGAGCTTCTTACTCGCCATCTTCCCTTAGCAGCCAGGTTGTGTCGCCCGAGGCCACCGAGGCCGCCAAGCTCATGTACAATCAGACTTCACCACAGCGTCCTGCCCCGGAGCGGACTTCGACTTCCTCGACTACTGCGTCAGCGGCGGCCGCGGCGGCCATGTCCCCCAAACCCACCCCAACCCCTCAACAACAGGTCGGGCAGATTCCGGATTTTGGGCCTGGGCATTATGGTGCACCCGGAGGTTATGGGCGCCCATCGCAACAAGAAGAGAGCCAGTATGGTGCGGCACCACAACCACAACAGGCATATGGCCAGCCTCAGCAACGCAAGTACAACCCAGCCGACTATGCCAACATTGGCGTGCACCCAGGCCAGCCACCAGCTCATGCTCGTCCAACGCAACAACAGATGGTCCAACAGCAATATGTGCAGCAGCCGATGTACCAACCACAACAGCAGCAAGTTGCGATGGCGCCCAAGCCGCAACCCGTGGCAGCCCAAGCAGAGCCACAGGTTGCTTCTGCCTCTGGAATTCCAGGACCTACCAAGAAGCCCCTTCCGTCCGCCACGGACCCCGGGACTGGTCAGCGAATTGGTCTCGACCATTTCAACTTCCTTGCTGTGCTCGGTAAGGGCAACTTCGGTAAGGTCATGCTTGCCGAGACGAAGCGGTCACGCAAGCTGTACGCCATCAAAGTACTCAAGAAGGAGTTCATCATCGAGAACGATGAAGTGGAGAGCATCAAATCAGAGAAACGCGTCTTTCTGATTGCCAACCGCGAACGCCATCCGTTCCTGACCAACCTCCACGCGTGCTTCCAGACCGAGACGAGGGTGTATTTCGTCATGGAGTACATCAGCGGTGGTGACCTGATGCTGCATATCCAGCGTGGCCAGTTCGGCACTAAACGGGCCCAGTTTTACGCTGCCGAGGTGTGCCTGGCGCTCAAGTATTTCCACGAGAACGGTGTCATCTACCGTGATCTGAAACTCGACAACATCCTTTTGACGCTCGACGGCCACATCAAGATTGCCGATTACGGTCTTTGCAAAGAAGACATGTGGTATGGCTCTACGACCAGCACCTTCTGCGGTACGCCCGAATTTATGGCGCCGGAGGTAAGTAATAAAAAAAAAAACCTCACTAGGAACTCGCTCTAACTGGAATGTGTAGATCCTACTCGACAAGAAGTACGGCCGTGCCGTGGATTGGTGGGCTTTCGGCGTGCTGATCTATCAGATGCTGTTGCAACAATCACCGTTCCGTGGCGAGGATGAAGACGAAATCTACGACGCTATCTTGGCTGATGAACCGCTCTACCCGATCCATATGCCGCGCGATAGCGTGTCGATCTTGCAGAAGCTGCTCACGCGGGAACCGGAACAGCGCCTCGGCAGCGGGCCCACGGATGCGCAGGAGGTCATGTCACAACCCTTCTTCCGCAACATCAATTGGGATGACATTTTCCACAAGCGCATTGCACCGCCATTTTTGCCGCAAATTAAGAGCGCGACCGACACGAGCAACTTCGATAGCGAGTTCACGAGCGTCACGCCTGTGTTGACGCCGGTGCAGTCTGGTATGTTCCCGGTGAAGCTGAGTGTCCAAGTATTGAATGCTAATGTGTGATCTTACGTATACAGTGCTTTCTCAAGCTATGCAGGAAGAGTTCCGCGGTTTCTCGTATACAGCGGACTTCGAATAAAGTGCGCGAGGGCGGGATATGCATCGTGCTTGTCGCCAGTGGCCGGATGGGGACGTTCAACCAGCCTCTCTAGAGTCTCCCGTAATTGCGGAACGATGCATATGGTGGCTCGCGTCGCTGTCGATCATCATCACTGTGCTGTAGCCCGGTACGAGTACCTCCTGACCATGGCAACCACGCACTCAAGTTGAGATACTTTTCGACGTCCCCCCCCCCCTAGGCAGTGCGGCATGCCACGTCGACAATGTTGTTTCCGCAAATCGCTATTTTCATGTCATAATGGGACGTTGAAAGGGTGGCGGGGGAGGACTGAGGTACCTTCGATTGCTGAGTTTTGATCCGAGCTTAGGGTAGACGGTGATGAACTGAAGGATCGGGAGGCGACAAGGCAACCATGCGTCCGGCGGCCGTTAACTGTTCGGAGAGGGTCATGGGAAGTAGACCGGAGGTGAGTTGAAGCAAACTGATACTTGGGTCCGTTTTCTTGTATTGCGAGATGCCGCTGGGAAGCGACACAATACCATCTAGGAGTTCAGTTCTTTTACGTTAGAGGATTTTCGGTTTCATTTACCGAATGCATAGTTATTTGAGATGGGCAGTTGCTTGTGGGCGCCTATGGCGGACATATATCAGACAGATTTGGAATCCACGGACAACGTCTATCGTGTCTGATATGGTACATTAAGATTGTATATGTACAGCTAGGTCTGTCCTAACAAGTGTTGAGCGGAGGGAATCATGTGCTGCGCAGGATGGAAACGGCGACCACCACTGCTACAGTCGCTCCGGCTGCTGCTCCTTGCAGAGCGATGAGCGACGCGTCGCGCATCCGCAGATCTACCCTACGGTCACTGGTGAGATCCAGCGCCGCCTCTCTGAGCAGTTCAGGGTCTTCCCAAAATTCATAGAGCATCTCCTTCCACGTTTTTCTCAGAGCGCGCCACTCTTCCCGCCCTACGGGTACAGCCATTGCGGGCCTATCCAGGGCTGCACTTCCAACGCCTTGCGTGTCCAGCGCTTGGGCAGCGTTCTCGCCGGTTCCCGTGGCGGAGGTTGCACTAGAAGCAGCGGCAGCGGCAGCGGTAGCGGCCGTCGCTGCCGTTTCCGAGGCAGCCTTGAGATCCGCCAACTCCCTCCTGACCTCGTCCATGAATCCCTTCTCACGCTCGGCGATGCCGTTCACCAACCTCCGCCGTCGCCACGGCTCGGCGACAAACTGCAAGACAAGAAACAAAACCACGTTAACGCCCATGAGGCCCCAGGTGCCCCAGGTGGACTGTCGGCGGATGCGGTCGCTCCAGATCTGCTCCTCATGGTAGCGTTTGAGAATGCCTGCATTAAGCTCGCCGCTCAGGCGCGCTTCCTCGGCCTCGGCCTCCGTCAGCTCGGCGGCGGCGGCGCCGACCTGAGCCTCGAGCTCGTGGTCGGAACGGTATAGGGCTGTGAAGCGCTCAAGGTCGGCGGGCGTCCATGTGTCCTTGCGCGCGAGCAGCGTCGTCACCTCGCGCTGCGTGGCGGCACGGTGTGACGTGAGCGACTTGTAATTCTGGCGGGCCGCGCGCAAGCGCTGCTGTGCCGCCGCGTGCTCACGCTCGAGCTGCGCGTTGCGCGACTTTATTGCCTCAATGGCAGAGTATCCCGTCAGGTCATTGAGTGTCTGAGTCGCCGTCACGGCGCGGGACTGGATGTTGTCCATGAAGGTGCTGAAGCGGGCCGAGAGCGGGTGACGGTGGGTTTCGGTGAAAGATGGGAGAGATGAGTCTTGGGGGCGGGTGCCAGCCTCCGCGGAGGTCGATTCCGCTGAGGGATTTGATTCAGATTCTGGAGCGGGTTCTGACGAGGTAGGTTCTGGTGAAGAGGGAGGGGAATTCGAGGATGGCGCCTGTTCGGGATCAGGTTGAGGGGTTCGGTTTGATGGTTCGGATGCCGATGAGGAAGCTGTTGTGGGGGCATCTTTGGAGGTGGTTGGTTCCGGTTCTGGTTTTCCAATGGTGTCTTCAAGATTCAGCGGTGGTTGTCGCGGTGGGGGAGGGGCTGTTGAAAAGAGACGGGCTCGACCGGAGTTGGTTCCGAGGTGAACGGCGATGCTGCAATGCAGGCATATTTGCGGGCGGACCCTCTGCCGCAGGGGCTTTTGGGCTGCAGCAGTCGCCAATTGATCATAAAACGTCGCTCGCCCCAATGGGCGCACGGCCAACCGCAGAGCTGTGTGGGCGGACATGGACTTGCAGCGCGCCCGGCGGGGTGAGGACTTGAGATGTTGGAGAGCGGAATCGATCGGATGTCGAGGCTCGTTCAGCAAACTGAACTGGGATCTGACTCGAATTCTGCCACCGCGACGCCTCACCGCCTGCATGACGTCGCACGAACCCTAACCCTAAGTTCATGTTCTAAGTCAGGGACCGCTAACACAGGCTTCTTCCGATTCTGGATATTTGGGCTTTCGGAAGTAGTTCGAAAGAGAAGTTTGACAGTCAATGTACCTCCATCACTCCATTACCGATTCCACATCATACTGAACAACTTGCATCATATATGACAGTGAGGTTACCGAACATCTTTGGATTCCATTAAAGCCATTACGAAAATGTAGGATATCTCACTGCCAGCGTATAAGGGGAGATGAAGGCATTGAACTGAATAACCATCTAAATAACGGAACGTTAAACTTATCCGAAGATTAAATGTATTCCCACTGTCCCTCCAGTGGGATACTAGTTCCCCAACCAAACTGCTTACTTGGCTTTTGCTGAAGCGGAAACTCCGCTACTGGTGATGTGTATCTGTCTGAGCTAAGCCATTCTCGCTCCACCCCAATCTCGTCATCTATTACGGAGTTGCTTCTTTTGGCAACTGCGCAGCCATCAACTTCATCACGCTGCCTACCCTAACCTACATTCAAGTGCAGATGTAGCTCTGTGATACAAAAAGTCATTAGTCAACCAGCTCTTGATTCATCAGGCTGATAATCAAGCTGAGCACTACGACTACAATGAACGCTTCCCTCTAATACCATACGTTTTTCAAATCTTCTACTTCTCTTAACCTCAAGTCCTCTTAAGAAAAATTGAAGGTCTCAACTGCTCCCCTTCCTTGTTCTTTTCTTCTAATAGATCCCATATCAATCCAAACCAGCGGCAAGATTTCAAGAAATTGGGTTTCTCAGTAAGCCCCCCATGGCTGATTCGATAGATGCTGTCGAGTTCAGACCGACGCTCCCCGAGACCAGACCTTCGCTGCCTCAAAACATGCCAGACATTCTGGGGGGGACCAGATTCAAACAACCTATCCGATCCTGTTCTCACTTCCTACTTTGTGTATCTGGCTTGCTTGTTGGCCTAAACGACATGCACCGTTTTGTTCTAGCAAAACCAGCATCTCTGGAAAGGTACCTCCTCACTTTCAATCTTTTCCAAACTTATGCTTCCCAAATGACTTACGAACTCTTCGGCAACTCTAGTTCCTTGGTTTTCTACGCCTGCACATCCTTACCATTCGCTTTCGGCGCCATCTGCGCAGTCGTATTTCTGGATCCCCTAGTCACCTCGTTCCATCGCCGTCCATGTTCCCTTCTCGCGGCCGCCAGCTTGCTGATTGGCTGCTTACACGCTCTGGCCTTGATACGCCCATTGCTCTGCGGCAGCCAGCAGCAACATGGCACCTTCGCGGTGGTGCTACACCTGACTCTCGGCTTCGGAAACACCTTGATTGTGACCATGTCTGCCGTCGCTCTTTTTGTTTGCGGCGGCAGGACAGTAGTCCTGCTGGGTGCTTTGTACGGGACAGTTGCGCTGGGCATCGTGCTACTGACATGGCTGACAGGAATCAACACTCATATTCGCAGAAACGGCGGGTTTGCCGTTGTCGATGCAAAGGGGCAGCATCTCGTCGTGCTCGCCCTGGGACTTGTTACTTCAGCTGGCTGCCGGATTCTGGACACAATTCCAGTACAATTTCAGAGAGATCAGCTAAAGAACGGATCTGGAACATCACTTTCGGAGGTTTCTGTTCCTTTCCGACACGGCGACACACTAGAAGCGATACCTGAGACGTCAAACACCACGGGAGGTTACAGCTATCCACCTCTAGCAACCCGCAGCGTCCTTTTTGGCGCTATATTCGCACTGAACTACCACGCTATTACGGTGATCATATCTGCTGTGTTCGTGTCCTCGATCACCCAAAGTTCTAGGGATGGCACTGCCGGTTACCGGGCTGCGACCAATCATGTGATGGCTGCTTTTTGGCTGGGCATAGCGATGGGCCGATTCATGTTGGTAATTTGGAGCGATCGTGTTCGGCACAAACAGGGCGCCGCTCCCAGGATTGCTGCGTTGGCGGTTGTTGCGGTCATGGGAGCGATTCAGCTTCCGTTGATGTTAACTCCACGGAATCTCACGGCAGCGGCTGGCTTGGTCGGTTTGATGGTTGGCCCGGTGTACCCTTGGGGAATGGATATGGTGCTGCGACAAATGAACCGAATAGAGACGCCGGGTGGGATGGGCATTACTGTGGCGTTTGGATACTCTGGAGAAACAATTTCCCTCTTGACAACCCAGTTAGTCGCACATTCAAGCCAGGGACCGATGATACTCTACGCGATCATCATCGGACTCATCGCTTGCGTGCTGGTGTGCTGGGCGGCCTTGACGGGGGCCAGAAACGAAGGAACGGGTGCTCCTCACGGGATTGTTGTTTGATATTTTGGTTGGAACTGCTTTTGACCGAAACGGCGCTTTATGCGAAATTTCCAACATACATGAACGTGTCTATCGTCTATCACTCTATTCTGGGTGTGCAGCTGTGATGCCCATGAACCTGCATGGGTGTTCTAGCTCACTTCCTGCCAGTGGCAGCCTCCTGGACGGTCAGCTTGCCGGCCACGATGTCCTGAACTGTCTTATGGATATCGGCAAAGCTGTGGAATGTTGTGAAGGGAACCTTCTCGTTCTCACAGTAGGTGACGAGATCTGTTCATCGGTCAGCATGATGCTTTCAATCTCGCGAAATCCGTAACATACCACGTCCCGCTTTGGCAAATAGCAGGTCGGTCTCTTTGGCGGCCGACAAGTCAGAGACGCCGTCGCCCGCGTAAAAAAGGACCGGCCTCTCTTCCGCCGGAAGCCGGGCATAGGGGCGAATTTCGAGGGACTTGTCATGGCCAAACCCGCTATTCAACTCTTGTCAGCACGCTGGCCATATACATCTATCGAGGTACTTCGGGACACTCACCTGTCGTCATGGAAGACAATCTTCCACCCGCCCTCCTCATTGATGCTCTTGCCTTCCCTCGGCGCAACGTCATTGCTCACAATTTGAATGGTATCCACTGCCTCCTCGCCAACCAAGTGCGCCAAAAGCGCGCGAATGACTGGTGTCATGCCACCGCTCAGGACCACGATGGGCATATTGTTCTCCCGCGCCCACTCGAAGAAGGATTTGAAGCCGGGATCGAGAGTGATGTTCTTGCGCAGGATATCAACACACTCGTTGAAGGGAGTCTTGACGCTGTCGAGCATCTCCTGGAATGAGTCGCGAAAGTTGCGACGGCCGTAGAGCACGTCCTGGTTGCCCTGCTTGCGCAGGGCGGTGCCGAAGCCGAGATTGTCCGTCATGTAGTCATTGCTATCTTGGTTGGTAATGGTGCCGTCAAAGTCAGTGAAAAAGATGAACTTGGGGTTCGTCTTGAGCGCGGGGAGCGCAATGGGCACTGTTGATCCCATGGTAACGGTTTCGGAGATGGAGGTGACGGGTGAAAGGCGAGCTCAGGCGGGACGCTGGACCAAAATTCCGGATTGAGAGAGTTGGGGAGGACAGAAGTCGTGTCTCTTTTGCAGGGTCTGTGGCAGATATGGCCCAGTTCAAGCAATCTTCTTGGTCGCGGGTTGGGCAGAGATTCTTTTGGACCCTGATTCATGGGTGAAGGAGAGAGGACAAGGGCGACATATGGCCCCGCTACTAGTCTTGGCCCGCGCTGTCGATCCCCCCCCCTTGACCGCAGCGTTCGGCGCCCACTGTGCCGTCCAAATAGACCCTTGCAGCGGGGTTGGGAGAGTGTTGCCGGTGTCGGCCCCGAGCTGCCGGAAAGTCAAGGAATGTCACATCGGCGCTGATAAGGGGGCTCCCGGCCGAAAACTGCCGGTGGTGATACGGAGCCTCACCAAAGAATGGCGCGAATATATGGCATAAGCGTTAGTTGAAGGTGACGCGGCTGGCGCGTTGCGGTTATTCGCGTTGAGGGGCAAAGGGATAGAGGGGCAGAGGGGTAGAGGGGCAGAAAGCGGACCCCGCCAAACTAAATTTCGTAATGGTGGGGTGATTTGGAGGCAATTTGTAGGTTCGCAGACCAAACACGGCGAACTTCTAATCACGGTAGACATGGGCAAACCGAAGCGCGCTGCCGTCCTCGCTGCAGCGCAGGAGTCGGCGACGCCTCCCAACGAGCTGACCGAAACACAATTCGTTGCCCGCGTACAGAAGGCCGAGGGCAACAGTCTTTACACGTGCGAGCTCCCCAACGGGAAGCCCGTCCTCGTCGAGCTCGAGCCCAAGTTCCGCAACACCATCTTCATCAGGCGCGGCGGCTATGTGCTCGTGGATCTAGCGTCGGAGCAAGAGCGATTGCAGACTAGCAAGGTAATGGGCGAAATCATCAACATCGTCCGCGAGGAGAAGGAATGGCGAAAGCAGCCATACTGGTATGTGCTCCCTGCGTGCCGAGTAAAGCCGCCTCTTTTAACATTGCGGCGCAGGCCAAAACAATTTGCGAAGAATACGTACGGCGAAGAGGAGGACGAGGACTCGACCGTCGGCAAGTTGCCACCCAGCGACTCAGAAGAGGAGGAATAATCAAGGTGGCCTTTGGCTAGTCCTACCACCCTAGCTCCATTAACGCTTTGCTGCCTCATCCTTTTGCAAAGCCCTCTTCGGTTCCCAATCCTCTCGAGCACCCCACCACACTAGAGCCGCGGTCGAGGCCAGGACACCTATGACAACGCCGGAGCTGAGGAACGTGCTAGGGTACACGTTCCATGCCCATTCCTGAATAGCCCAGAGTAGGTATTGAAGAATTGGGTGAATGCCGCTGCGCCAGAGGAGATATGGACTTGTCCAGGCAAGATAAGAGTAGAACTGGTAGTGGAGGGACCGTGCAAAGAGGAGGCCCACGATGTTGGAAGATAAAATAGTGGTCATAATAAACCGCGGTGTGATGTCGCGTGAGAGGGCACGTTGTTCCTGTTCCGTGAATGGCGATTTTCCGCATAGGATAGGGATAGCCAGCTGAAGCGCCGATTTCCGTGCAGGTTTCAACCACCTTGTGGTGATGAAGATGGTCAGGCCCGCGACATGGAGGCCCAGCAACGCGAGCGAAAAACCCCTGCTGAGGAACACGTTTTCCCCCACAAATCGCCAGTTTACAGTCCATTTGAAAAAGAACTGCCTCGAGAGCTCGAATGCACGGCCCAGGTACCCCCAAGGGTTGTAGGCAAGGAAGGGCACGCCGATCAGGACCTGCACCAGGCCCATCATTGCAGCAAGCTGCAGGGCGGTAGCAAACCCAGCACCGAGCAGCAACACAACACCCACCGCCGGCAAAACAAGCAGCAGCGACATCTTGACACCCAGTCCCAACGTGTACATCACAGCCCCAGTTCGCCAGGCGCGCCGTTGCAAGGAGAAGATGGCAAGCCACAGGAACAGCGTCGCGAAGCAGTCGTTGAAGCACCGCAGTACAAAAATGCTGTGAAGCCGTTTCGAGAGAATCAACAGAGGGAAGACGTACGGCGGGACCTATGCTCCAGTTAGCCTACACACGGTGACCCCAACGTGGCCGCATCTGACCAAGTGAAGCTCGCTACCTTTGCTTGCCAGTAACACGCCATGACCACAGCCTGCGTGACCATGTACAACACTGCAAACAGTTTCTGCGCCAGTAGGATATCCTTCCCTTCATTGGTGAGGTTGTATAAACCTGTGTAAATGTAGACATGAGCTGCAGGGTAGACCAGCGGCCCAGTACTCCCGCTGATTTTGGTGTAGTCGCGCTCGCCAGATAGAAATTGGGAAATTTGCTGCATGTAGGCAATCCAGTCAATCTCGGTGTCTTTCTGCATTATTTAGTTTACATTCCAGATCGTTTGGCTAATGATGCGGGTCGACCTTACAGGGAACTTTCCAGATAATTAGGGCGCAGAGTAGCGCGTCAGCGAGGAAGAGGATTGGCGGAATTAGTTTGGAGAGGACATGGCGACCGTTGAGAACGTCGAGAGCAAAATGAATCGCGCGGAGATGGATTGATGGGCTTTGATCCGCCATGGTTGTTGTCTACGAGCCGACAACAAACGGGCTCCACGTTGCCTTGGTTGAGGACGTGGTGAGTTGAAGCTCAAGCTCGAAGCTTAACCGAAACGATTATAATGCGACAGCTCTTGGCAGGTGACAGCAGGTGCTGACTGCTACCCTCCACACATTATTGACGAACATTCATCCCTCAAACAACGGGAAACAACGACCAAGTTAGTTCTAAGATCCACAGTTTACGCAGGTTGGTCATTGCGGATTCCAATCGACATCTCTTCAAAACTCACAACTTGGACTCGCGCTTTGTTCTCCCGACCACTTCGTCCACCAGCTCCACCACCCTCTCGGCACAACCATAGCTCCCCTGATAGCCCCAGCCCGCGTGACCGTAATTATGCACCACCCACGTCCCGTCAATCAGCTCTTTCTCAATCCTGACACCGCCCTCCCTCAACGGCCGTAACCCAACTCCGTGCCTGATGATGCTCAAGGCCTCAATTCCCTTCCCGCCCGTCAATTCCGGGTGCGTCTCGACTGCCCGCTTCATGATGCGCACCGCGATGTTCGGATCCGGATTAGCGTCCCAGTTGCCCTTCATGTAGGTGCCGCCCAGGACAGTCCCGCCGCCTAGAGCGCGCTGCATCACGTAGACAATCTCGTCCTCACCGTCGGAGCAGCCACTCGTCGTCGGCATGATGCCGGCGGCTTCGTTGCGCACCACAACGATCTGGCCCCGCGCGGGCTGCACTTTGCGGTCCATGACGCCGCCGAGGCGGCACGCCAACAGGCCCGACGCGTTCACGATCACGTCGGCCTGCCTCCCCGTGTGGCTCATCGCCGCTGCCTCCGAGACGTGCTTCAGAATGGCGCGCCGGAAGACGACGCCGTGGCGGGCGCACTGCCCCACCAGCCAGGGCAGGTAGATGGCCGTGTTGATGCACACAGACATAAACTCGACGCCCGAGTGGATTCCCCGCGGCAGCTCGGCGGCTGGAATTTCGCGAAAGTTGTCCATAACCTCGCGGTACCAGGGTGACAGCTGGAAGAGGCCATCGACAAAGGCTGCTTTGAGGCCCGAGGCCACGTCCTCTTCACGGCGGAGGACACGGGCGGCTTTATTGTTGTTGGGTTAGTGACGATGCCAAAAAAGAAAAGAAAGATAAAAGAGAAAAAAAAAAGAGGAAATCGCACTCTGAACGTGTAGTCCTGCTTCGGGAACTTCGGCCGCCAGGCGGCGCAGTTCGGGCCAGGTGCGGCGTTCCCAGCGGCTGTCTTTATCAAGGCTCATTCTGGAAATTGTTGTTAGTTAAGCTTGACTCCCGGGCCGTTGTGGGGCGTCTGATGCGCTGTTGATAACTCACGGTAGTACATTGGCACCGGCCCATGGCGAAGTGTACTCGATATCATAGTCGCCCGGCATGTGCTTTGCAACGACCGTCACAGCATTGCCCTTCTGCTTGGCCAGCAGTAGCGCAGAGGTGAGCCCGCTGACGCCGGCGCTGTCATCTGTTAGTTGGCGAGTCTAGGCCTGCGCCTCCGTGGCGGGAGCTTACCCGAGGACGACGATAGCGGGCATTGTTTGTGATTAATTAAAAGCCTTCAAAACACTTGACGGGAGGATTGAGACGAAAGGGTCCGCAGGTGGTTGTAAAACTCCTTTGGAACGCACCTTCTCCTTATACTGTCACAGACTTGAGCTGTCTGGCCACACTTGAGCTAAACCACAATCAAGACCGGGGGTAACCGCTCGTTATCAGTGGAGGCCACCCCGCACCCCGTTGCCGCCGACACTTGCAGGAACCAAAATGAGAACAGCGCCGGTTGCGACTCCGCTTAGCTGGTCCGACCCCGGAGCACGCCCGCCTCGGTCCCATTTCAGGCCGAAATCTGCGAAGCCTTGAGTCGGCAAGGATCTAACCTTTGAGAGGTACGTAGCGAGTACTTAGCCGGTCGTTCTTTCCTTCATTTCCGCTTCGACGTAGTGTAGTATCGAGTCAATAGACCTTCAACTGTATGCCGATTCCTTGGAGTTCGCACCGTGGCTTGCCGTGGTTTTGGAGACCGCTCTGGCCAACCGACGACCTGCATGGAGTTTGGTCCACGTTAACGGTATTCGTAGTCGAGTAGCTAAGCCTTTTTGCCTTAGCGTACGAGAACTCGACCATCAAACAAGGGCAACGTCCTCGACGTTGTCATGCCAGTGAAACACGGCAATGCGCCCGTTGGGGCTGGATATTGATATTTCTGTCGGCTATGATCTCCTTCCTTCCCATCATCCCAATAGGAGGCAAGTTACCTAAAATGACGCCCATTTCAGGCACTGGTGGGATTATATTTTCAAGAGCATCCGATCATTACGTAGCCCAACCACGGCATCCCATTGGAGTTTCTGTAACACTCTAGCTGGCTACCTTTACGGCCATATTTTCCATCTCTTAAGTCTAGCTGTTTGATAATTAGCCCAGTTAGCGCCTATTTCGTGGCTATATCCATTTTAACAAAAAATGAGAAAGAAGGAAACCAATTAGTGAGGAATTAAGATGCTTAACTAATAGAAATAGAGATTGTGAGGTTTCTTTCCCCTCGTCTCCCTAGGAATAGCCAAGATACGGCACTGAGTGGTGCGTCGAATGTCGTAGCCATCTCAGACGCAGAACGACTCGAGGCGATCCAGCAGACCTCCAACAAAAGCTTGAGAAGGTGTCCCAAGTCCCAGTGTCTCTTTCCATTGCCGACATTCCATTGCCGGCAAAACCATAGCTGTTCGAAAGATCGCCCGCAAGGCCATCAGAACCATCACTGCTCTCAAGGACATAATCGGCGCTGCGAAATTGGCTGAACCACACGCCGGCTTTGCAAACGCAACACTCCACCAACGATGTCCAGGTGCTAGACTAGCCACGTGACAACCCAGCTTCTTCCCGTTGCTTTGCGACGACAACAGGAGCTCCGCTTCCTAAGACCTAAGAGAGGGTAGACATGAACTCTACCATATGAGATCTCCATGCCAAAACTGCCGTCTTGACGGGTTGGGGTTCTGTGTGGCAACATGAAGCGCGTTAGGAAGGTCGCCGTCATAATGGCCATGTAGACGACGAAGTTCGTAGCATCGCCATGGCCGTAGTGGATAATCACTTGTACCTTGACACCGTGAAACAGCGGGGCTGACTTGTGACTGGATCGATGATCACCTTGGAGATTGAACTGCGACGGTGTCGGAGTTCCCGTGTCGTAGAAGTGGGCCTGCGCCATGACGAGCAAGATCGCGGCGATGTATAGGTCGTGGTCGGAGTTCTTAGGGACCAACCGCTTAGACCTCTTCTTGCGTTATTGAACGATGCAGAACACGAAGGTTCGAGAACGGGACCTTCAGGAAGCGCGAAAACTGCCCAGAGTGTATCTACGACTGAGACCAACGACAACGATAAGGAAGAATGTGGAAAAACGGCCGCCAAGCTGATGGGCGCAGATACCGTGCTTTTCTCACGGCCGCATCCTAGGAGAGAGTCGGATGAGGTGCTAGTGCTTTGGTGGCTCCTCTATAGACAGGGGATCTGAACTGCTCTGTGAGAGTGCCGCCCAAGATTGAGGTTTAGACCGACGTTTGTCTCTGGACAAGACAGCGTAGCAGGAAAGAGCGTCGACATAAGATGCTTCATCGCGCGGGTCTTGTTGTTGGAAACTAGTTTCAGCGATGCTTCAAGCGTGTTAAGATTCTTTAATAATGCCTGCCCTATCTGAGACGGCTTTAGCGGCTCTTTAGTTGTAGAATTTTCACTAGCGATATCAAGCTGCTTGTTGAAGCGTACCCTAAGCAGCCCAAGGTAGAAATCTGTCCACGAGAGTGGGAGAACGCGGAGGCGTATGTTAGCATGCCTTCGCATGATATCGGATAGCGAATCAGGATCGTATGGCTTTTCTGGGGAAACAAAGACGAAGAATAGTTGAAAGAAATTCAGAGGATTGAAAGGCGGAAGAATATTACTCTCCGCACTACAGAATCGAATTCCTATCTGAAAACTTGAAAATCAAGACACGGCCAGAAGAACAACCAACTGACACAGTCGTTCCAATAATTGCTGAAGATAACGGCCGATACTCGGGTGGCAGCCATAGTAGGTTCTCTCCTTGATATGTGAACCAAGTATTGTTGCGGTTTAGGCCATACCCAACAGGTTTTGGCGATGAATGATTTGTGGAAGCAAGGCATAAGGCCGGATCTTCGACATGCAGATCAAATGTGCCACGCTCTGTATGTAGAAGGTCAGAGTTGGATTCATGAAATTGGAGATCGTTAATGGAATGACCAAGCTTGAGCGTCAATACGCACTGGCCGGTCGCCGGATCCCAGATCTTGACTGTCCCGCCATCTGACGCCGACGCCAGCCGGCTCCCATCCTGCGACCAGGCCACCGAGCTGACCGAGCCGCTATGGCCTTCGAGCGTTTGTAAGCATACGCTATAATTGTCTGCCATGATTGGTTTTCGGATGATCTATCCGGGCTCCTCATTTTCGAAATGCTTCCTTGTTATGCTACGGGCAGGGCTGAATATAAGTGCCAAAGTATATACCTGAAGAGGGCTGTTCTTAATTGCCCACTTGTAGTAGAGGCTGAACCGACAAGCATCTTGAACGTGTTTGACGAAGGGTAATGTCTCCTCTCTTGCCTATAGAAAGTTAGGGTAGCTCCTATATTGTGCTAGCAAAATCTAACCTTAAACAATCTCCTCAGCTTTAACATCAAAGCTATTCCTTTCGACCTGCCTATCAAACGGCTTAAGGCTGTTGGAAGTCCAACAGCCACGTATCCACGGTTGCAAATACAGCAATTAGCGCACGCAGGGCAGCTCAATTGAAGGCGGTCAATCTGGCGATAGTTACAGAGATCTGTGTCTGGTTCAAAAGATGGGTTGACCTCGTGACCCGGTAAAATCCCTTAATTGCCAAGAACCCACGGGCCTGGTGGCTGGGATACGCCACAGTAGCCACAGCTTATTCAACAAAGGCCTCAAGCGAGTAGAATGTTAGTGTAGCTCTTAGATCGTGCCGCCAAAAGCTAACCCTAAGTAGTCTCTCAAGCTCTAACATCGAAGCCATTCCTTCCGACATACATCTTAGGAGGCTTAGAGCCTCAAGCCAGTAGAGAAACTTCTTGCGTAGAAAGGTATCAATCGATCCTCTATCCTGAAGGTCCTTGGTCGTGTTCTTATTGGGGCCACAATCACGTAGATGGTAGACCTAGTATACGCAAGAATACCGTATTACGGCTAGCGGATTCTAGATCGGGTGGTATAACTATATCGATAGAAAATCCAGGAGCATCAAGTTTATAAATATCCCGCCACAATGTGTTCTACATTGCTCGAAGTGATCACGAGAAGATGGTACGGTATATATCTTCAATCCCTGACAGGAAGATCTTAGTACGTGCCAGGTTAAGCAAGAAGTCCTTGGCAGACTGATAGACAAAAGATATTATATGTTCGTATAGTGTTAGGAAAGAGCCGTAAAGCGCTACAATTTCTGCTAGAGCTTCGTGATTGCTTGAGAATTTGTCAAGCCTATCGACAAGGGCTGCTAGTTCGTCTAATGTAACAGGCCGGTATATGACTAAGATAATGGCAAGGATGTCTTTATAAAGTATAGTATCTTTGGTGTCTTCAAATTTGGCGATCTAGTCTATTATTCGTCTATAGAGTGTATCGAGTCCGGGTAGAAACTCCGTTAACTTCTTTTACGTTTTCTAACCTGGCGTTTTAGCGAGTTCTTGACAGACCAAGGCCACCTAGAGGAAGGTACCGTATACGTTTGCTAACAAGTAGTGCTAGATAGCGTTACGTGTAGTATTGTCGTATTTATTTTGCTTTGACAACCAATCTACCTTGGACCGGATATATATGGTAACGGCTATAGAGACCAACTCTTCGTTTAGCTCAAGCGAGAGCCTAACTTTCTATACCGCGGTATTAAGATCCTTCTCGATACTCGGCCAGTTACGACTAGATACGATCCACTTAACACCAAAGTATACCGACGAGGTCTGGACAACAAATTTAAGTAGCAGGTCCAAACCTTCGATATACTTGTCGAGTATGTCGATGACTAGGCAGGTAGGAGGTAGGCTTAGGTCTTCTAGAATGTCGGTAAATATATTAGACAAAGCCACCTATACATTTACGTCCCTAAAGAGTGGGTTCCCTGACGTATTGTACTTCTTTTGTATATACGAGATAAGCGATGGCTGCCGGTCTACAAGAAGGTAGATCAGACCACGTAAAACAGCCATAGCATTATTGATACTCGTGTCCGTAGCCTGGTAAAAGAAGAATGAGAGAAGACTAGAGTCATAGGTAGACTCTAACTCGTTGATAAGACCGTATAGCAGCATGGTCTTGCCTTTGCCAGGATCGCCCTTGATCTAGAGCAGCCGGCTCTATCCATTGTTACTCCATCGTTGGAAATCGGTGTTGTCGAGTACCCAACGATACGAGTCCGCAAGCAAGCCGCCCTTAGTCTGCTCGATACGCGTTTTGTCTTGTCGCGGATCGGTCGTACGCAGATCTTGTAGGTATTTACGGTTATCTCCTCCCACTTCAATCGAGCCTTAGCAAAGAAGTTCACGTTAGCGGGATTGCTTAGCTCACGGCCATGCTATGGTAGCCTTACCCGGTGGCAGGTGGATCTCCGCGTGGATTTCCCCATGATTCTCCGTCACCTGAAGACCATGATTCAAGAGCTCGAGAGACGTGGGCTGCGTTTGCATCATCGCTAGTACTCGAGTTGATGATCAGTGCACCTATGGTGTTGTAGAACAGCCAGCTCGCGGTGAGTTGATCACAGTGACGAAGGTTATACAGTTGGACAATCGCTGCCCAACAGTCGCATGTTGCAAGGGATTGCAAACTCGAAACTTGCGCTACGTCAGGCAACCGCATAATGGGTAACCATCAAGGTGACCGTGCCCGCCTTCTGGGCATATAGTCTAAAGACTGCCCTCATTGCACAAAGGTTTTCCTTCTCTTTCTTTCCTCAAGTTTCGTATACTCGTTGAGTCGTCCCATAGCCTGTTGCAATACACACGCTGTGACCGTTACAAATTTGTATAAGCCCCCTACTCTTTCCGTTCTCTCACCGCACCTAGAAACGGTGCATTATCAGTATGTAAGTCTAATATATTATTAATGGGTCGAACACTTCTGTGGTGCGGGACCCCACTGGGCCCACACTGTCGTCTCAGCCATCCACCACCTCCTGTGCCTCGGTTCGCCCACCTTCCACTCTTTTCCAACAACCAACAACAACACCAAGAACTGTAGCGACAACACCATAGCGAATATCCCCAGTTTTGCCAGTCGTTGCGTTCTTCCCCCAACAACTTCTTAGTGCGACGCGCCCTCTGAATATGTATCTTAATGTGATTGAACACCCTATACCAGCTGATAGAGTAACGTTAATATCTCCTTCCAATGGAATGCTCTCTGGCGCCAAAAACTGCTTGGCAAGCGGATGAGTTCAACTACCTTACATCTCCAATCTGTTCGACAATAAAAGCAAAGAATCCATTTCCCTTCCCAGTCGATTCAAAGCCCCGAGATTAAGCACCGGCCCGCCGCGGCACGCGGGCATGATGCGGCGCCTGGTCGTAGTTGTTCTTCTCGAACCACTCGGCCCACATTTTATACTGCGCGTCTAGGTTGACCGACTCCTGTTCCGTTTGATAACCCCAGAGGATCTCGTGCAGCAGTTCATAGCCAAACAGCGGTCCGTCCTTCTTCTTGTACCGTAGCATGAATTGCGGGATGACGCTAGGGCCCAGTTTGACTAGCTGTTCGTACTCTTCGCACTCGGTGTAAAACGCCGAGCTCCTCTGGCGGGCAACCATGTCACAGTGCTCAGCCCAGTCTAGGAGAGCGTTGCGGATGAGCCGGTTTCGCTTGAAGTTTTTCTCGAGGACACCGCTGACCTGGTGCGTCAGGTGGTTGTCATTCACGAGATACGCGGTATCTTTCTCCAACTTGTTGTCTGAAGTCATGTCAAGTTAGTCGCGTAAATCTGTGTCACAAAAAAAAAGCAAAGGAACATACACAGGTATATGGCCGTAACATCTTCAAGATTCATTGCCAACTTCCATAGGACAAGAGGGATAGCCTTTGGTCCGAGAGCTACGAGAGCGTCAAACTCGGCGACGGAAGACCAGGTGGAGGGACTGTGACAGATAAATACGTTAGCAAAGAAAGAACGAGCAGAAATGACAATCGGGACACAAACTCGGACGTAGGCGAGATGGCTTGTTGCCAGCGTTGCCACTTGGTGTCAAAGTCGGCGGCGTAGCTCGGAAACGCCTCTTTCAGCTTGAGGAAAAGACTCTGTGCCGAGTGGAGGGCCTGATCGCTGACTTCGATTGCCATTTTCGCTGTTGTTCATGAGCGGTTGTGCGAACTGATCGCGGTGATCGGATAATCCGGGTTACTCTGGGCAGAGAAAAAGCGGTTGAGGTTGGCGAACCGCTTTCGCCTTCTTATTGTGCGCGGCCGCGTCATGGTAAAAACGGATTTGGCGGGGCATTGAGTGCCTTCATCCAGGTTGGCTGTTGGGCCGGTCGCAGGAGCGCAGCCGCCCGTAATGCGGTATGCATTTCAAACGAAGAGCGCGCATTTCACAAGGAGCACATCGCGTTTTGGAGGGAGTTTCCCCTCCCGGTGTAATCAGAAGCGTTCAACTTCGCGTCTTCGCCGGCTAGCACGTCAATAACTTGCCGCCGCCTGGACCAGGACAACTTGAATATCGTTCCGGTAGACTCAGCGACAGGAGGGCCGATGGCAGTTCTTTCAGACAGATCTCGGATCAATGAACCGCAGGCGGCGTTGCAACTCAATGATTAGTTTGTTACCACCACCGTAACCCATTCTGACATTGCTTTGTAGGATGGGACGCCAGAATATGCTATACCTTATTTTAGAATCACGATGGCTGCACTCGGCGACGCCGTCTGTAGAGTTTACCGCAGTTCGAACAAATCTCGCAGCCTCTCGGACGGATAAATTCTTGGCTACCTTGCAGATGCATACGAATGTATTTGGAAGTACTTCTGTGTGCAGCTGTGGAATGTTCTTGAGATTGGAACAGCCACAGAGATTGGTTGCCCGGGCATGTCGTCGCGCTGAAACGCCCGAATGGGCGAAAAACTGCCGCTACCATTCACGCCAATGGCTGTGTCAAGACTTCAAAAATCTTCTCTGGCTTCCTCACAGGTACAGAAAACGTAGCATAGCATGAAATGGCATAGCCATCGTCGTGTGGGCGGTCGACACTGCGTGTTCGTCAAGTTCGACCTCACCAAAACGTCACTTCAAGCCGACGCAGGCGATTGGGACGTACGACGCAAGAGCTGGACTGAGCCGACGTTCTCTAGTTTGTAGAGGTACCAATAGTCACAGATCTGGTTCTCGTGGTATATAGCTAGATAGCTTGATCTATTCCCATCGACAAAAGCTTGACAGTGTCCTTTGCCAGTTGCCACACTTTTTTTTTTTTTTTTTTTTAACAAAAAGGGAAAAGAGAAAGCCGAGGCTAACCTAGTTTTCAATGAGCACAAATGCTCTAGTTAGTAGAGCCTAACAGATTTTGCTTGGGTATAGTGTCTAAGCTGTCTAGATCTAGGAAGCTCTACATACCGCTATTGATCCTATACCTTACACCCGTACAGCTCCGTTTTGTTCTTTCTTCCTTCTATTTTCAGGTCTACGACAATGCAGCGAATCTGCTTGTTTGACTTGTTCCATGGTATGGGTGGACTACTTGATAGCTGAAAAGAAATCCAAACGGTACGCTGGCTAGCCCTAGTGCCCTATACGCATTTAGACCAGTGGGTTGCGGCGAATCCTAACCTATGGCGGCTCATTCTGACAGATTTAGGCTCGTTGATTTGCTTGTTCATATGAAGCCCAATGATGATTGTGAAGCATTCATACGCTTTTATATACGCTCCCATAACCCCCGAGATAAAACCATCCACTGCGTTACTCATGCTCCGGCCTCCTCCTCTTCGTATCCGACCCCAGATAATCAATCGCATTACGGCAGAGCGGGCACGTGTTCCTGCCGCTGTTCTGGAACCACTTGTACAAGCAGACCCTGTGAAAGAAGTGGTTGCACGTGCCGCACCTCTTGTCGGGGAGTGTCTTATCCTGGGCAATAATTGAGTAGCAAATGGCGCACTCCTCCTGGCCCTTGAGTGCAAGCGAGATGTTGCGTCGGAAAGCCATCAAACCGTCGACGAGGCTGCAGTTCTGTTGAGAACCATCAGTATCGAACGAGGGTCTTGCTGCGAATGGAATTGAGAAAACACTTACGCCAAACATGATTACGGCCTTGGTGGCCTTCAACCACGACTGCCACTTCTCCTCCTTGACGGCAACCCTCTTCACGCTAACTACATCGACCGGATCCAGCGGGTATGACTTTGGGACATGCAGCGAGATAGTGGCTGCATCGTCATCGACCGGATATCCCGCGGTAATTTCGCGCGACGTCTTGCTGACCTTGACAATGACCTCCTCTGTCTCCCCATCTCCCGCCTCCTGCGATGACGACCATTCGACCACCTCGTCTAGGGCATCTGCAATGATGAGGGGAGAAAAGAACCTCTCCATCCATGACTGGATTGTATTCTTGGTCTGCTTCGAAGGGCAATCTAGATACCACATCTTGAACAGTCCGGGGATATACTTGAGGATGAGGTAGAAGAGATGAATCAGAAGCCAGTTCATGTCGCGCTCTGCTGGCTCCGAATCGGCGAGGTCGATGCTGTAGGAGCGGATATGCTCCGCTGTGAAGCCTTCCCTGTCAAGATCAAGCGCCCGAGCAAGTGCATGACCGAGGACATCGACTAGAAACCGGAGTAAGGGATCAAGATGCTTGCCGCTCTTGAGGTTATCTGTGTAATCGTTGCGGACCCTGAAGGAGGCTTTGCTGTAGGCATCAAATACGAGATGCCAGGCAAGGAGGTACGAGCGGATAGCGACCGGGAACTGGGCAAGGTCCTCGTCGGTGTAGTCGTCAGAGTCCGGGGCATTGAGAAGCAAGGAAAGCAACTCGTCGGGAAGGTTAGCGGCTACTGAGGTCAGCATGGTCTGCTTCTTCATCAACAAACAATATGACGGGATTACCTTTCTTGTCCATCACAACGGCAAGGTTGATATCATCCTGGGCTGCGGGCAGAGCTCTGTGCAGTAAACAAAACGCTGCCCGCTGGATTTCGCGGGATTCGGATGCAACGGCCTCATAGATATCGCCGAGGTCAGCGAGCTGCACATTGGGGATCTTGGTCACCGCTCGTGCAAGCAGCGCATCGACAAGTTGACTTGGCAGGCTTCCTGTAGCTTCCTGTGGGGTGCCCAGAAGAGCAATGAGTGCTGATGTTTCCGCCTCCCTGTGGCTGGCCAGGGCTTCCTCAAGGTCGTCGTTCGGTTCTTCGACGGCGTGGAGCGCCTGCATCAGCTTTACAGAGGCGTATATATAGGGCATCCGCTCATTCGGTCTGTCCTCGGCGGCTTTGTTCCATAGCCATACGCAGTACTTGATGGCTTGCTCCCAGTATGGCCCGTATGTATCCTTTGTGCCGGGAAGAAGACGTGCAATGGCCTTGCATGTTTCGGTAGCGGCCTGGTAGCCCAATTCCTCCGGAGAATCTACCCATCTCGTAAACTGCTGAAGAGCAAGAACTTGCTTGCGCGTTTCAACTGGCACCGCTCCCGCCTCGTAAACATCCATGCAGAGGTTGAGCAAGACCAGTGAAGGTAGAGCACGCGGAAACCGGTCCGAAACGCCAGCAAAGCCCGGCATCTCGCTGATGAGGCGAGCGCATAGTGTTGCGGTGACCTTCGAAGAAGCAAGCGCCTCCCCGAATCCGGTGAGGAAGGCAGCCGTGACCAAGCCAGTATTCGGGGCGGCTTTCATAATTCCTAACTTGAGCAACCAGTCTTCGAGTCTCCTTGGTGCTCCATCATGGGCCTGGATCAGAGTCTGGAAGATGGAACTTAAAGACTTGGCGGCATAGAACGCAGCAGGGCTTAAGCCAATGGCCTCGTGCAACATGAAGTTGATCAGACGTTCCACCAGGGAATCCCCGGACATGTCCCAGTCTTTCCAGTCCCCACAGTCGTGAATGATCGCTCGAACAGCTGCAGATTTTAGATCGAGGAACTCTTGCACGTCCGATTCACTCTCCGGGCCTCCAGCCCACAAACCCTCGGCTTGGGCTGCGGACAGCTGATCCGCGGCAATGGATTCGGTAAGACAAAGGAGATAGACAAGTTCCAACCGAAACTCAGGCGGTACGGAGGACAACTGGACGCCAGCAGAGAGGAGTTTGGCGGTAAACAGAGCCATCCTGGCGGGAATCGAACGGCCGATGCTGTCCCTGCTCGGTATTGGAGGTTTTGCATTGGGATTTCCCTGCACCAGAAAATATGCGCCACCCATGCGGCTTGTTAATGATAAGGATGCGGCTGGGGCCCGTGTAAGGAAGGGGGAGAGCTCATCCAACCAGGCAGTTGAGCTGGGGAAAATGTCCTCTGCCGGCACAGAGCCCGATTCGAGGGCCGCCAGCGCTTGCTGGACCAAGGTATCAACCTCGAGGGAGGAGGGACTGGCTTCGCCAAGATGTTTCTCTAGAATTTTCGTGACAGGATTCTGTCTGGAAGGCTTTTCGTCGAGGAGTAATCTCAATGATTTCGCTTTCTCGGACAGCCGTGCGTCCGAGAGCTCAGTGAGAGCAAGAAGGATCGTAACTAGCCGCACGTGTAGATCATCATTGGCTGACAAGAGCTCTGGCTGCTTCTTCAAGATCAGTTCGAGGGCAATAATAGCGGAAGTTGTCGTTTCTGATTCTTCGAGACTGGCGACAATGTCGGTCGCGACGGCATCCGATGATTTCTCCGTCAGAGCGTCGTAGGACAGCGTGGCTTCGCAAAGATCCCGCAGTTCGAGTTGGTTCCCACCATCGGCGTATTCTTTCCAGACGGTCATGAAGAAGGTTTGCAGGGCGGCAAGCTGACGGGCGTAAGTGGCAACAGAGGATATTTCGACCAGCACCCTAACGGAGGAAATTGTAGATGAGCGATCGGGAAGGTGAAGGGCTGCTTCGACCAATGAAACCCAGATCTTCTCGAATTGGCTGCGTGACCCTTTTGAGATGGAGTCAAGACCAGAGACTAGGTAGGGCAGTGATGGAGAGCCAACAATAATGCCGTATACTTCTGGTTGATCTGGTGGGAAGAGCGACGCTAGAAGGTCGTGGTCAGCACATAGTTGAGGGCAGTGTCTAATTGCCGACCGAATGACAGCGGCCGCCCCAAAAGGCTTGAAATTCCGTCTTGTTAAGAGATCCAAAGCCCCGCGCAAAACGTCTGCCGAAGTCCGCGTGACTGCCTCGCAGAGAAGTGTTTGTTCAGCGTCCTTTCGCGACAGCACGTTAGCTGCGAGTGCGAACCATCGCTCTCCCTCCGAACCAATGGCTTCCTGTGACTTTCGGTAACCTTCGGAAACCTCTGGGAGCGAATTGGACATGCGGGAGAGTAGCGCACCTCCCAACTTGTGCCACTCCTCAGTCACCGCTCGTCTGGTCTCGTCATCCGAGTGCTGGGCTATGGCCATCCAAGCATCGGCGAGGGATTCTGGCCGTTGGAAGGAAGGAAGCGACGAGTCAGGAGTAGGATGGAGGTGTTGCCGAGTGAGACTAGAAAGGTTGTCTTCGAGGAAGGTCGTGGAGAGCGGCAACTGGTGGAGAAAGAGTCGAAATACCAGCGCATAAGAGCGGAACGCTTGGTATCGACCGGGACGGGTTTCGAGTCTGTCTGCAATCCCTTTGCGCATAGAACTGAGGAAGGTCGACACGACTTCGGGCGAGGGTGTTTTCTCTGGAAGGACCTGTAGGAGCTGATCCAAGGATTGCCAGTACTCTTCTGCGCCACCCTGAGAACCCTGGGCCACGAATTGCTGCAACCGCTGTAGGGGGTGCTTCTGGGTCCCCCAAACCTGCGGATAGCGCTTCGTCAGAGTCGTTAGGACCTTAAGAAGGTCATTTGCTGAACTTAGCTGTCCTTTCTTCATGCTGTCTGCAACAAGTGCTTTCCCAATTTGCTGCAATCGCGGCTCTAATCTATCGGGCATGATTTCGAGAAGGGTGTTCAGAAACTGATAAAATGCCCTCCGCACAAATGCATCATCTGCTTTCGGCAGTGTCCACAGCGAGTCTACCTCCAAATAGTTGGTCAAGCCGTCTTGAAGTGCGGTGATGTCACCCCTTCGCATCAGGTTCAAGGCCAGGCTCAAGCTGGCGCCGACGACTCGGTAGTACTTTGCGTCCGAGTCTTGTTTGGTTGTCGACCTCTCATCGCTCAGCGTATCTGGCGTTTCTTTGATCGCCTCCGTGGCAAATTCGAGAGCTCGCGTCTGAACAGCTTTCCAGAATGCTTCCTCCTTTTCTTTTGTTTGCAAAAAAGCGGCAAGCCCATCAGCAGCGGCTTTCAGCGCGCGCTTATCTCGGTCAAAGGTCCCAGCTAGCCACGGTCCAACAAATGCAGGCAGCTTCTTTGCCATGCGTTTCTTGGCCAAGTTGAGAAGGTGGAAGAGTAGCTGGTGTGAGAGCTCTCGGACGCGGGCAGAGTCGTCGATCGATAGACGAGGGTAAAGATCGACCTACGCGGATGCTAATTAGCGTGACGTTGAACACAAGATTAGCTTGGGCTTTACAAACATATGAATCTATTTCTGGCTCATCTGGAACCCGACCCTCGCCCCCAAGGCCTTGTACGTAGGCAAGTATGTCTTGCAACGCCTTCTCTTTTGTCGTACTGGCCTTCTTCATCAGGTTTTTGTAGGCCACTACAGCCTCTTGTGGAATGCCAGAGAAATCTGGAGGTGGAGTGAGATATGAGAGCGACGTGGACGAACTACGAAAGCTGCCGAAGCCGCCCCCATGGGCCGCCTTGCTCCCTGGGAACATTGTGTAGGTTTGTAGTGCGCGTGATTCGACCCAGTGGAAGCGGTAGACGGGGAGCACGAGGCGAACAGGTCGGAAACTCGTGTGTAACTGAAGAATTTGTCAGTGTCACTAAGGGTTATTTCAGGGGCGAGGCATGCTTGTACCTAGAAGAAGATTGGGAGATAGCTCGACTCCATCAAACGCTGTGTCGTCTGATCTGCCACGTTAACCCGTGGAGACTTCAACCCTGCAGAGTAATGTGCACCGCGGGTATGTAAACTTTACAGAGACAATCACCTTTGTATCTGAAGATGGCAGCCTGCTGCAGGTCCCAATTCCGCACGGCGGCAGCTCCTACGACAGCAGAGTACCGTTCCTTGCAGTTCGGCGTGACTGGTCCGGTAATGCGCTTTGGCGGGGCAGAGAAATCGCCCAAGCTCCTTCCGTGCCGCGAGCCACGTGATGCGGGGCACAGTAAGTATCAGATGCGGCGAATGATGAATGTTTGACGCGACATTACGAATTTAGAATACACCACCAAAGCCTCTCGACGATTGCAGACGTTCCACTGTGTGAGTCTTCGATGGAAGGGAGGGTCTTACCGCAGCGTATTGCTCTTTTACCCTGCCATCAGATACCTGTTTTGCCCATTTTTATGACCTCCGTCAAGCGAATGCCGAAGCCGATATGCAGCCAATTTTCATCGCAGTAGCAGTTCCATCGCCGCCCTAGCCATCGTGACACGTCCAAGAGGCAAACGCGACCGCCTATAACTGCAACACTTCTTTTCACCAAGCATGGCAGACAGTGCCGTAAGGTATTGGAGACAATGATACGATTGAGTTTGCTGAGCCCTTGTAAGCAACATTAGTCGAGGCACAGGGGACATGAACAACTCGCCGCAGGGCGTGATAACTGGCTGATTTCGGCGTAAGCGTTAATCAATAGCCATAGTTATGCCAGCGGCAGTCTTGACTCATCCGTCAGCACTATGGTACAAAGAATTACTGCAACAGGGTAACCTTGCCCAAAACGGTTTGGATGCGATTCCCGTCCGCATTCCAGCTGCCATCTTCGTAGCAATACGCGGTTTAGCAATACGCCAAAAACAATGTTTTAACTGTGGAGACGCAGCCGAAGTTTGTTGCGTATCGCATGCCAACGGCGAGATGCTGCAAGTGACACCACCGCAGTGTTTCTCGGACTTGAACAGCGCAGGCGGGAGAGCTATACCCTAAATGGAGTTGGCCATGTTTTGGTACCTGATGATAGTTTGGCTATCTCGTGGGCAATCGGTGCTAATGAAGCGGGGGGAAGAGGCGGGTAAATTTGTTTGGCGGGCGATTGTTACACATTCGCTCAAAGCGGGCCTACTGTAGTTCGTGACGCCTGCACAATGACATCATATGTGGGACCCGTCTCAACCCCTGAAGAGGCACCAGACCACGAAGACGTTTGAGGCCGCCGCTCCGTTCACCTGATAACTATCCTGGATCGATGTTTCAAACCCGGGGAAATGTAACCTCGTCTGGAGGAATAAGCATCGCGAAGGCTTCCATAAACCGACATTTGCGGTGTTCCCCTGGGTACTGTACTCTGTGCTATTTGGGTTCGGGTTCGCTGCCCCGCGTTGTATGCCCCGCGGCTGCCTGCCTATTCATCTTCTGTTAGAGCGCATGTCATCATAAGTCAACCGCCCGCAGGCAACAAAGTCAATGGATACATTTTTCAGGGCTTTACAAAATACAACAGTGATCTCCGACGCCTCTTTGCTCGGTTAGCCGTATTTGTCACTTGAACCAGCCTCCAAACGGCTGTCATCGTGAACGCTCGCGTGAAGGTCCCGCCGACAGTAACGTTATCAGGATGATTGCGCTACCCCGCAGACCTCCCCGTAGTCTTCGGCAACGTCAGTGGCTGGCGGCCAAAACGGGCCCACAAATTTTCAGGGTCCCTCAAGCCGTGATAGCCGCAGCCGTCGAATCAGGAAAACCGACGGGCACAAGCGGGCCTGCCGGTTGGCTGTTTTGGGCGACCCACTTCCACCAGGCGGGGCGATCATCGCCGGCCAGGGCAAATCCAACCTTGGAAGTCCACGATCGCTCATGTCTGAGGCACCAAGTCAGCGCCTGAAAGTGCGCAGTTTATTACTCGGCCCTCTCCCACCTGTCTTCTTCGCTTTTCCGCCCGCTCCTAACACCACCAACTTCTTTTCCGCGATCATTCCACAACACCATCTTCCTCTTTTCCCGACGAGCGTACGCTCTCCCATGACATCAGTTTTGGCCAATCGTGGCCTTCGTCATGTAAGTTTGACAGCACGATTAACGGATCCCCACGTGTCGCCGCCGCAGCTGATGCCATCATTGCATAACCGCATCCCGTGCACAATTGCCCGTCTATCTCGACAACCCTTTTGCTCTTACTGACGATCATGCAGAACGCCAGGTAGCCTCAGTTCCGACCAGTAGCATGTTACTGGTGCCTACCTTGCTCTGCCCCTCATCATGTCGTTGAGCATCACTTCCACCGTCGCCCGTCGGGGGCGGCATCTAAATATCAACCGTTTTGCCGCTCTCGGCTCGCTCGGGAGCGGTTCGGTACCTCAGAACCATCGGCAGCAGACCCGGGGCTCCAAGTTTAATCGCCTACCATCCCACCTCGAACCATACATTCGCTCTGATGTCTATACCCGGCACTATTCCCACGGATACAAGTACTGCGAGAACCTCTACCGGCGGCGAACCTGGGACAAGAATTCCTTGGCCGAAGATGCCAAATCGACCTTGAAACGGGTCATCCACAACTGGTTCCCCGAACGCCGGGGTCGTTTAGCTGCAGGGCGTTGTCTCAACACGGATGCCGCTAGCCGAAAGACCCCCGACAACCCCAACGGCGTCCGGCCAGGACAGAACATTGAAGATGCCGAGAGGGCGCCGCTGGAGCATCTTCTGTTCGGTGACGAGAAGGGCCAGCCATCTAAGAGGACAGGCCGTTCCAACCAAGGGAAGGCCAATCTTGACTATGACATCGATCCTATCACAAACCGCAAAATCTTGAAGAATAAAGCGGACACCACATACGCCGCCGTGGGCCGAGGAGTGGATATCCCTGTCAAGACTTCTAATGCAAAGGCCCAGAAGTCCCCATTTGTCAATCACTATGGGACACCCCACAGGACCCTTTTAGACACTCTCAACTTAGAGCACAAGGAGGTCCGATGGCACCGGAACGATTCAATCGGATCAGCCACGTCGATGGCTGCGTCGTGGAGCCGTCGCCCGGATGCTCCTGAGTATCCTGATCTGCATCGTTACACGGCCGTCAGAGCTCATGAACCGGACGGAAAGTACAAGGCCGAATCAGCTGCACCGCCAGAACCCAAAGATTTGGACGAGTACGGCCCTGTGAGAGCCCATGAGCCAGACGGCAAGTACAAGATCGAGCCCGAGGCCACGGTGGAGCCCCAGGAGTTGAAAAAGTACGGGTTCGTCCACTCTCGGCAGGCTGAGGCTCAGGCGAACGACCAGCCTGAGTTATCCGTCAATGCTGAGGAGCTGGAGAAGTATGGCGCTGTGCGCAGCCAGGAGCCAGATGGCAAGTACAAGTTCGAGCCAGAGTCTTCTGTGGACTCGGAGGAGTTGAGCCGCTACGGTGCCGTGCGAAGTCATGAGCCGGATGGCAAGTACAAGCTTGAGTCGCAGGAGTCTGCCGTGGACTCGGAAGAGTTGGCGAGGTACGGTGCTGTCCGGAGTCACGAACCAGATGGGAAGTACAAGCTCGAGACACAGGAGTCTGCGGTGAATCCAGAGGAGCTGAGCCGGTACGGGGCTGTGCGAAGCCATGAGCCCGACGGCAAGTACAAGTTGGAGTCGCAATCCCCGGTCGATCCAAACGAGTTGAGCCGGTACGGTGCTGTGCGGAGTCATGAGCCTGATGGCAAGTACAAGCTCGAATCACAGGAGTCTTCCGTGGACCCGGAAGAATTGGCCAAGTACGGGGCCGTACGCAGCCATGAGCCTGATGGGAAGTACAAGCTCGAGTCGGAGCCGGGGCCTACCGTGGATCCGGAAGAGCTAGCAAAATACGGGGCAGTGCGCAGTCACGAACCGGACGGCAAGTACAAATACGCGGCAGAGTACACCGAGACCCCGGACGAGGCAGAGCTGGCAGCGTACAGGAAGCCAGTTCTTGCTCACGAGCCGGATGGACTGTACGCCGCGAATTACGTCCAGGAAGAGTATGGTGCGGAAGAGCTGGCCAAGTACCGGCAGCCTTTCTTCTCTCACGAGCCCGACGGCAAGTATGCGGCTTCCTACGTTGAGCCGTCGCAAGATGTGGCCGAGCTGTCCAAGTACAAGCCCTTTCGCAGTCATGAACCTGATGGAAAATATGCCGCCAACTACGTCGTGGAGCAACCTGATCCTAGTGAGCTGTCGACCTATGGAGCATTCCGAAGCCACGAGCCAGATGGCATGTATGCCCTGAGGAACGCGGTTCCCATTCCTCCTGTCGAGACACAAAGATATCAGGCTTTCCGCAGCCACGAACCCGATGGCAAATATGCGGCCGAAGTACAGGCTGCCAAAGAGGCTCAAGACCTCGCCAACCATGAGGCTTTCACCTACGAGGACGCCGAAACTCGGCCGATGCCTCAACAATCTCAACCAAGTAAGGACGCCCCCGACCTGGGGGGATACAGTGCCCCTCATTACGAAACGAGTACAACGACCGAGGCTAACACAGCCTACGAGGATTATGATCCAGAAGAGCTGCGCAAATACCAGGCTGTGCGGTGGAATGAACCAGACGGGAAGCATCAGGAGACAGTAACCACAGGTCAAACTCTCCTTGAGTACGACCTGAACGGCGAAGCCGCCAAACAGGAACAGACGCCTTTTCGTAAGAAGGTGGAGGAGCTGATGACCAGGGCTGCAGCCGAGTCTGATGCATCGGACGCTGAGAACGGCCGCAACCAGAACACCAGAGTCTTGACGGGCAACTTTGTTCGGGATTTTCCGGAGGAGTTCTCCAAGTCTTGGGCAGCTGATACCGCCCTGGCTTCTTCCTCTCCCTCATGCTTGTCACCGGACCAAGAGTCATCAGAAGACAACGTTCAACCTGCATTGGACCGCTACAATAGCAGAGACAAGGCAGATGACTCCTCGGCCCCCTCCAATCCTAACCCTCCCTCACCAAATCATTACAAAATCCTTGTCTACGACCCTACCAAGCAATGCATCGAGACCGCTGAAACGACCTCCACCGTCCCGGACAGCGCTGCACCGCTGACACCAGCCGAGATCCTCCTCCGCATCTCCAACCCAGCCAAGTTTTTCCCCCACTTTGCACCCCTCCAGGCTCAGGGCTTCGAGATCGTCTCGGGGAGCGGCGACGTGCTCATTTTTCGCAAGGTGCGCGGCGGCATCCCAACCGCCGAGACCGGCGCCTCGTCCGCGTCTTCTGTTACCGCTATGTCTCCTGGTACGGGTGCCGGCGGCGTAAATCCGATCGACATGACGGGTGAGCGCCGCGACTACACGGTCGCGGCCGGCCGGTTCGCCAGCCCCACGGGGTTTGTCAATTACGATCTGCCTTCGGCGGGGCGCTCTGATGAACAACGGGAGCACACGAGCCATGAGCACGCGGCAGCCGTTGGGGAAAAGGAAAGGACATCCTCTACTGCTGGGCCTGTGGGCAAGAAGGGGAAGCGGAGCCTGCCTAAGAAGGTTGCCGTGGGTGCGGTGTGCTTGGCCGGGAGCGCGTACTCGGTTGGTGTGGTCAGCGAGTATTTCAAGAACGGGGGTGTTGATGGGAAAGGACCCAAGGGTTTCTGAGTGTCTTACTGCCTTAGGAGCTGTCGTCCTAGCTGCGGTGATGCTCGAGCGTTTCCACCGCCAGTCTTACAGCGCCATTACTCTTCTTACCTTTTTTTTTTTTCTTTTTACCTGCATTGTTGGTTTGTCCGGAGTTTGTTTGGGGTCATTCGGTGGGCGCACACGAGGCACCATGGAGCATTTGGGCTTTTGATTTTCGACATGACACCCCGGGCGTTGCTCAGTTTGTTCTTTATGGGACGGAGGGAAGGGAAGGCATTCTGGCGTCGCACTCTCGTTTATACATTCCGGGCCGGATCAGATTGCAAGTACAAATACCACGGGAAGGAACTGGTTGGGGTTTAAGGGTGTTTGCGAGCGTTGCGATGGTTTAGAGAGTAGGAACAAATTTGCATTATTCTCAAACATGGCCCCTGTTGCGTGTATTGATGTGTGACGATGTGATAGACGTGGACTAATCACTAAATTTGTACGCCGCGAAGTATGTTTACTTCATAACTTTTGTATCGAGGTCTAAGCAATCTCAATGGCTCATATTTTGATGGCATCTGATGGCCGTAACGGCAGCTGTCGTGGTCTTCGACGCTGCTTCATGTGCGCGCACCCCCTTGGCGTTGGTGATGTAGAGACAAAACAACCAGATGCGGGTGCCCATTCCTAAGCCCATAAGTATGACACAAATGAAATATTGTCGTAGCCTCGTCGATTCGCTGAGCCCAGCGTTCAGTGTTCTGTGGTAAAAGGAAGGTCTGGAGAACCGTGTTACGGCTCAAATATGATATGACGCCAATTCCCCTTACAGCGAGCAAATGATCCCAAACTAGTGGAATAAAACAAGGACTTGAAAGAAAAAAATAATACAGCTATGAGAAAGGAAAATTCAAGGAGAAACATGACAAAGAAGAAGGAGTACAGAAACCAGGATCGTGCAAGAGCCCCTTATCTCCCACCCCTAGTGACCAAAGCAAGTCGTTTACGATTCGCTGAACCCGCCCATCTTGCCCGCCGCCCCTCCCTCTTCGCTCATGTACTGGCGCTTAAGCAGGTCGTGTTTGTACTCCTGGGCGTCCCAGCTCTGGCGGCGGTCGAGGGCCGGCTTCCAGGCGCCCGTGTGTGACATGGCGCGGGCGGAAGCGGCGCTGTTTTCTCTGGCGCCGGCGTTGGCATCGTGGTTGTTGGTACCGCTGTTGCTATGGCTCGGGGGTTTTTTGAGGAGGGAAGAGGCAAGGTCCTCAAAGGCATCGCCTGGGCCGGTGGAAGTGGTGGAGTTCGACATCGTGGCTGTTGGGGACAAGAAGGTTGTTAACAGAATGTGGAAGCTTGGCGTTTGGCGTTATCGTGGGTTACGGGCTGAGAGTTGCAGACCGAGGGAAGACTTGTAAGTGACAAATGAGTTCAGAGACTGTGCTGGTGAATGTCGCTTCGTGAAGTGAAGCGCGAGGCATAGATGGAAGGATATCGGTTTGAAAGACTGGATTTAAAAAAGTGTCCAAGAAATGCGAGAACATGTGCTCTTCACCTGAACCGGGGCAACTGACATGTCGTGCATGAGCTGCCTCTGATGTCGTCGGCGGGGTGAAGGTGGCACTTGGCGGGAGGGGCTGCGTTATCCGCACCCTGCTTCACAGGCGCCAAGACCCCATCGGTCCTCCCACCACCCCAAAAAATTCAGCGTGCATCTGATCGCCGTCGCCTCATCAACTCCAACCACATCATCTCAGCCGTCCCATGTCACAGCATTGCATCACGTTGCGTGTTTTTCGAACCAGCCTCCCACAATCCTGATTTTCCTCGCCCTGGCGTACTAGCTCTTGACGCGCTGCCGCTGAATCCCGGTTTTGGTGATGGCTTGGGCAATTGAGCACTCCGTCTCGCCACTGCCGCACTCGCTGCAGCCGCAGCCGCCGCCGCAGCTGATGGACTCCTTGGACTGCGCGGCATCTTCCAAAAACTGCGGGCACTTGGGCTTACTGAGGTTGGCGAGGGCCGCCCCATCGCGAGCGGGTTCGGTATCTTGAGCCTACCCAAAGCTGCGGCCGGGTCGTTGACCTTTTCGCCGAACGACTCCCGAACGGTTCGACGCGCCGATCTTGTGGAGAGCATTGAGCGCGGCGAGGACTGCGGTGGATGCAGCCCCGGACTTCTAGGCCACAGCCTCTGGTGTATCCATGTCTTTGCGGGCGGCTGCACGAGGATGTCTCCTTCAAGCTCGGCCGGATTGGGCGTGCTGCCGATCGCTGGAGGCCCGGCAGGCCTGGCAGGTCCGGCATCCAGCTCGGACACTGGACTAATGATAGACATTGTCGCCCCCGATGTCGTCCTCGTGTGCCGGCGCCCATTCTCCAGGCTGGTTTCGTCGCCTTCCTTTGTCGAGGGCGTTCCTTTCCGCCTCGCGGCCCTCTTTCTCTGTCGCCGGACCAGAAGAAATGCCCCCACCCAGAGCGCAATGCCGGCAACTACCGTCACCAAGACAATAACCACGATGCTCGTGGTCCGGTCCAGCGACCCAATTCCTCCACTTGAGCCGCTGGCGGCATCGTTTGACGGGTCGCGACTATTCGTCGGATTTGGGGTCTCGTATATCAGCGTGAAAGACACGGGACTGTTCGGGTTCGCATCGGTATACATGCCCCCCGTTTCGTTCTCTCCGGAGTCCGGTGCCGGTTGCCCTCCTGGTTCCCCGGTCGGCTTTGCCTCGGAGTCTGCGGTGATAGTCGGCCCCATTACGGGGTCCCGTGTTGTCCTCTGGGAATCTGTCTTGGCAAGTTGTAGTCCTGGCGTGAGGGGATGTGTCTCAAGCTTGGTCAGGTCTGCCGCCACCCATCGAATCTGAATTGCTGGTCCTAGAGTGAAAAGCGCTCCGGGTGTCGTGGTGTCGCGCGCGAAGCCCCATACACCACCGCGGTAGTCAGTAACGTCTGTGGTACAGGTCAAGCCGCTGGGTACGCAGTACACGGCCGTCTCTCCGGGCGCGATCGCAGGGAACCCTTCGTCTGTCCGCGTCCTGGTGATGCCACAACTGGGACCGACAACAAAACCTTGGGGACAGATGGCAGGCGAGTAGTATTGGAAGCCGGCGTTTGCAATGTTGGTCCTCCACGCGGGCGGGTCACACGATGTTGGGCCCGTTGTTGGGAAAGGCGGGTACTGAGAGAACAACCAGGTGGTCGTCAGGAGCCAGGAAGTGGGACAGGGAGGCGTAAATACGGCTGTTAGCGCAGCAAGCGGCGTCGTGCCGCCATGGACTGCAGTTGGAGCTGACATCTAGCCCGAGGTGGCGTTGACGGAACCCCCCCAGTCAGCCAGTTGGGGCCGGCAAAGGGAAAAAAAAACGTTCAAGAAATCGCATCGTCCCCGGTGAGGATGGTCTAAGGTTTTCTTTAAAGTTGTTGCACCACCGAAAGACAGCACAGCCATGGAATTCTGGACTTGTGTGTTGCCTTCGCATTATGCCACGGTAGATCGTCTTCCTTCCTCGCGGAATGGGAGGCAAAGCATCATGCGCAAAGATGACATCCGGGTCGAGTGCCATCCGGGGACGGGTGCTAGGCGGATCTTTGCACCGCGCCCTGCCAAGATTCGCAGGATCGCGCGGGCCGATGTAACCAGCAGATCGAAACATGGCCCTGGGACTGCCTGTTCGCTGTTGGTGCCTTCGAAACCTGAAAAGCCTAGAAGGAAGACGACGTCTGCGGCACAGCGCATCACGACATCCGCATGCCAAAAACAGCACAACGGCCCAGGGAGTTCTCAGTACCCACCATCAACAATGCCTCCCTCCCTCTTCCCCACCCTCACTTCAACATTAAACTTAGCTTTATCAGGGCGCCCAAACAAGACAGACCTCAACACGGTGCATTCAACAGCAGCTGGGGTTCATCAAATCAGTATCCAAGCACAATAATCTGGATCCCACAATGCAGGTCCAATTCTGAAGTCATATCATTGTTCGTCGACTTGAAATTCGAGCAGATCTGCATAATGGGGAAGGGCCAGTCGATTTTTCCAGGTCATTCTTGATCCGCGCAGCCCTGAGGTCAAGCGCCGCATTTGCCTGTCGCCCACTGCGTGTAACCTTAAATTGCCACCGCAAGATGAACCGCCCCCAAAGTTCAGTCTTGTTTAGTATTACGGGTTTGGCGACTTCCCCTCACCAAAGTGAAAGTCTAGTCGTCGTAAGTATCTTTAAGAATATAACAAGCCCTCATCGTCCCCGCAGGGTAGCTGAGAGTGGCTTATCGTTCGCCGTTTCATGTCGTCCCAACCCAACAACCAACTATGCAGAACATCGATCGAGGCCGACCTAGCGAGACAACACTCAGCCTTGGCATCAGTCAGCACGCGGCGCTGGTGCCAAAAACTCGGACCAACATTGGGTTGGCTGAGCACGTCCTGAGCTCGGTGGATGGTTGGACTTGGCCACACCAGTTACAAACCACAAGGCGCATGCTGTCCTGGTTCAAAAAACCGAGTGAGAAAGCCGCCGGCCTTCATCGCATCCGGCGGCGCACATCTGACAAACGAGAACACTCATGATTACGAGAGTATTAGTCCTCGTATTCCAACAGAGACAAAGGAAATGTTGCCATTGCAGACCAGTTGGTCATGCTGGAAGGATGACCGCCACGAAGCGAGTGATGAGCTACATGGTTGCCCACACGGTCGGGATGCCACGTGCGAAACTAACGACGGAGATCTTGCCGTGGGAAACGATATCATGCACGATCAGATCATCAGAATGCATGGCAGGCCTAGAGTTTCTGTCTCTGCATTCGGTAAGAAAACCACTGCCAATTAAAGCTTCTCAGCGTCAGCCTTTAATACCGTCGAGCTGCTAACCCAAGAAAGCTTGGTCATACCTGAAAACATCGTTGTCAGAAGGGAATGCAGCTAAATGAAGATTACCCACTGTCATGGCAAGGCACTGCAATTTTTCAACAACTAGGGGCCTCAAAGGGTCACGCTAAGAGGAGACTTAGACTAAATCTAGGCGGCTCGCAGCTCAGCACCCGGAGACAGACCATGACTTCGAACTCGCAACTCCCTGCTCAGCCCAGCATGTCGACATTGACAGAGTCACTAAGGTTTGGGTTGGACAGAAGCTGCGGTAGAAGCATGAGTATCCATTTGACATCTATCCGGGCAGTGACAGACACGGCAACTGATTGTATGATTCCGGCTCAAACCCTGCTTACTACAACCTGGGCTGGGCTTGTCACCAAGCTGCTGTTGCACAGGTCTAAGGAACACCACCATGGACAAAATCGCTCCTAGTTTTTAAGGGCAGAAAACGACCTAACTAATGGTTACGCATAACTACATCAGCTCAGGAGGCAAACCCCGAGATACAGCTTACGGCAGTCTAGAGCAGCGCACTCATCGAAGTAGATTGTGTCTAGAACCGAGCTCCAAATCTGGCCAACTTAGGTTAATCGCCTGTCCAGGTTATTGGTCGCTGGAACTCTCGGTATTATTTCCGTCCTCCAGTGCTTGAGTATGACTAGCACCCTTGCTCGGGGATCCACGGTCAAAGAGTTCCTTTCCATAGATTGAGTTTCGCACCAACCTTTAAACCCGAGGGATTACTCCCGGGCTTGCCCGACCACACCAGCCACACAGACGTCAACTGGGGAGTGGAGGGGCACGATGGAATGCAACCTCAGCGTAGAGTCATGCTATCGCGGGGGATCTTTCTGCTCCCATAATACCACCTTTTTTTTTTGGATTTATGGTTAATCCTTTCCTTCCAGGCTTCACGTTGAATTTATTTTCGAAAGGCAATGGCGACGTCACCCCATTCAATTCCCCTTGCAACCCGGTCCCCCGTAGCTGAATCACCGCCAGCACTGGCGCCGGCGTTACCGCCAATATCCCGCAAAAAACAAGCCGCGGTGCTCTTCTCTGCATTCATGACCACGGCTCTTACTATAGGATACAACCAGTGTTTTGGCGTCTTCCAACAGTACTACCTGTCGTCTAGCCAGGATGTGCTGGTACCCTCACCGGCCTCACAAGCCTCACCACCCACGGCGCTGCTCGCCTTTGTGGGCACGCTGTGCTACGGTTTGACTTGGGCCGGCGGCATCGTCGTGAATCCAGTGATAGCACGTCTCGAGCGAGGAACGTGGACATCGACCACGGCTTCGACTCGGCTCTGGCGCCGCAGGGCCCTGCGCCTGTTGAGCCCGCGCACCATCACCGTGTCGGGAGTCTTGATCACCTCTGCTGGATTCGCCTTGGCCTCTTGCAGCCGTTCCATATGGCAGCTTTTACTTACACAGGGCTTTCTGGCCGGTGTTGGCATGTCCCTCTTATATTTTCCACTCCTTGCCCCGGCGCCGGAGTACTTCACCAATCACCGAGCCACGGCCTTGGGTTTTGTAAGTGTTTCGTGATTCGCATCCTCCGTTTTCAAGCTGTGCAAATTACACTGTACTTCTTTTCTAGCCTCCCCTTCTTGACACCACTGCTACTGACACCCCACCGCGTTTTCCAGATCTTAGCTGGCGGCGGCGCCGGCGGTCTCGTCTTCTCTCCCGTCATCCGAGCGCTCCTCAGCGCCATCGGCGGCCGCTGGACTCTCAAGCTTTACGCCCTCTTCAACCTCATTGCGGGGCTTCCCATCGCCTGGACGGTACCGAGAAGCCGCTTCGCTGGCGCAGTTGTCACTACCGCATCATCATCGTCGTCATCGGAAATGCCTGAAGAGCAAGCACGAGGAGAAGGGGAAGGGGATGATAGCCGACGGCGGAGGTTCGACACGCACGTGTCGCGTGCACTGGCGTCGCGGCCGACCTTTTTGCTCTCGGCAGCGGCGGCGTTTCTGCAGGCGGCGGGGGCCCAGCTGCCCATCGCCTTCATTCCGTCGTACACGGCGGCACTGGGACTCGGCGGTAGTAGTGACGACGGGGGCGGGTCGACGACTATGGGCGCCAGCCTGTTGGCAGCCAGCAGCGCCGTCAACGCGGCGTCGCGCGTCCTCGCCGGGTACGCGGGCGACCGGCTTGGGCGGCAGAACGCGCTCGTGCTGACGCTGCTGCTCGCGGCGGGGAGCGTCTTTTCTTTTTGGTTATCTAGCGCCCTGCTGGCTCCTTCGTCTTCGATGGCTTCGTCGCTCTGGATCACCTTCATCGCGCTGTACAGCTTCTCGGCAGGCGGGTACTACGCGCTGTTTCCTGCATTAGTGGCCGATGTATTTGGAATCCGACAGTATGCGGCCGTCAACGCTTTCATTCTGTTCGTGAGGGGTTTGGGGACGCTGTTTGGCAGTCCTGTGGGCGGGCAACTGCTTGGAAGCTCAAGCGAAGGAGCACGCGCGTATACTAGTGTAGCATATTGGGATGGTGCTCTTCTGACAGCCGCGACCCTGTGTTGCATCGGAGTCCGATGGGCAGATGCGAAGGGCAAAGGGTGGAGATGGATTGCTTGAGGCGCGTACTTCATCATCGCTTTAAGTAGTAACCTCCTCGTCTACTTGCTGCGCTGCTCAGCTCTCTGATATAAACGAGAGAAATTGTGCCATGTGCATGTCTGGGACCCTGCTGCAAGCAATTTTTCTGCTGAACAGGATGCAGCTCAGCTTGAGCACAAGCCGTGCATCCGACTGGCAGCAAGATTAGGGAGACTTGCCCGTTAACGATCTAAGATTGACAAATATTGCACTTTCAAACAGTAAGATGTGCCATGTACCCAATGACACGCTTTTACATCCCAACTGTCAATGCCTTGGGTGATGGAAGGTGATGTTTCTTGGGTACCCTGTTCGGGAGCCCCAAGATGGTCGAGAAATGGGTACCCTAACCCTCTCTTCCTTCACGGTGCCTCGGCATGTCAGGGTGGGGTCCGAGCTCAGCTCAAACTCCATTCAGACATATCTTGCGGTTTGTGTTGAGATCCTGTTTATCTGTTAGCCTTTTACATCCGTCTCGCAATTTCATCTTTGAACTCATCACTTTTTTCTATTCAGATACTATAGTATCGATATGGGTCCTAAACCGGGTCAGAAGACGGCGCTTATCACCGGGTACGTCTGCCGTTCGATCGATTGGCTGCGCATGTGGAATTCTGCTGACCACTGCAGGTGCTCTCCGGGCGGCATTGGCCATGCGCTGTGCCTTGAGTTCCACGCCAAAGGTATTGCAGCTTGACACTCTAGACATGCGAACACCGGAACGCTCACTACTTCAGGCGTTCATGTCATCGCGACCGCCCGCAATCCGGCGGTGCTCTCCGAGATGGCCGCCATGGGCATGACCACGCTCACCCTGGACGTCACCAAGGAAGGCAGCATCAAGGCCTGTCACGACGAGGTCTCGAAGCTCACTGGCGGCAAGCTGGACATTCTCGTCAACAACGCGTCCGTATCTTCCTCAATCCCACGCCATATATTTCACTTCATTTTCTTTCATTTTATTTTTATTTTTTCCACGTCGCTGACTTGTCCTTCCAGCGGCCGTACCCACACGCACCCAGCCACGGATCTGTCCATTCCAGACGTGCGCGAAACCTTCGAGACGAACGTGTTCGGCGTCATGGCCATGTGCGCCGCCTTCTCGGACCTCCTGATTGCCTCGCGAGGGCTCATCATCAACATCGCCTCGCTGGCCGCTGTGACGCCTTACGTCTTTGGCTCCGCCTACTGCGCCTCCAAGGGCGCCGTCACGGCCTACTCGCGCACTCTGCGCCTCGAGCTCAAGCCCTTTGGCGTCCGCGTCATGGTTGCCATGACAGGCACCGTCCGCAGCCAGATCGCCTCGCGCACCCACCGCACTCTGCCTGAGGGCTCCATCTACGAGCGTGTCCGCGCCATTTTCGAGCGCCGCCTGACCTTCTCCCAAAGCAATCCGGCCACCATGGACACAACCCAGTACGCCCGCAAGCTTGTGGCCAAGGCCCTCGCGCCTGAGTGGCCCCTGTTGCTGAGGGCGTGGTTCGGACGGCCCGACTGGTTCTGGGCCGGCGGCTGGGCCAGCAAGGTCTGGCTGGGCCAGTGCATTGGCGAGTGGGTGACCGACTTTATCATGTATCGCATGATGGGGATGAAGACACTCGAGAAAGTGTTGAGGGAAGAGCAGAGGACGAAGAAGTTGGAGTAAAGGAGAACAACAGCGATAGGTTTGTCGGTTGGCGGATTCTTGTATAGGGATTGGGAGAAGGCGACTGTTCTGCGCATGCGAAATGTACCATATCTAGCCGGGGCACTGTGTTACTGCTTATGGATATGTACAGAGCGTGTGCATATCACCGGAAGTTATTGAAATCAACGTCATTTATCTCCAAATATCCTATTGATCCACGCTGGGGAATGATCTTGTGCTTCCCGATGGTCAGCTGAAAAATTTGACTAGATACACAGTTGAGGGAGGCTCGTCAAGGAGCTGTTGCTCCTGCACTGCAATCAAACTCGAAAACCAAAATCTGCTCAAAGATAAAAAAACCTGTCTTGAAATTGGGTTAGTTTGTTTGCTCGCTCGAGCTGTGGGCAACGAGGAAAGGGAGATGGAGAGCTTCAGTAGGTGCAATTATAATCACAGAAAGATCTCAGCCCCGTCTTGAAACATAATTTTGAACCTAATATCATCATGGTGCTATTCTCCAGGAAAAAAAGAAAGAATAAAAGGTTTGACTTACTATGGTGGGAAACCATCTAGCGTTGGCATATTCTCGTGAGAACCCAATCACGGTTTGAAAAGAAGAAAAAGATTGAGAGCTGACCCAAGCTCTAAGGTCTGCCGCTTTATCAAGTAGCGGTTGCTGAGATATCGACCAATCGTAGAGTTCAGAAAAAGCGGAGAACCTGCAGCTCGCGCTGTCGATAAGGCGCGGCCTGCACCGCCACCAGGCACCTCTTCGGCTCCCTGGAACACTCCTACAACCACCTCCAACCCAAACTCTGTACATCGCACTTCACCTTTTGGAAACAGCAGTTGAACGAATTACACCGACTCTTTGATGATAACAAACAAGCAGCCTACCTCCTTGTATTCTCTGACCTGATGAAGATGGTAGTTGGCAAAGGAGCGAAGTTGCTCTTCTTCGGGTCGCTCATTGCGACTTCATTAGCGAAGCAACCGGAGCGGCGATTCGAGAGCGGCGGCGACGACGACGATGACACACCTTTGCCGCTAGTGATCTGGCATGGTAAGGGCCCCAACTGCATCTCACCTTAAAGTCGACCACTCCTAAATACGCTTCGCTCCAGGTCTGGGCGACACGTACCAATCCGACGGAATGCGCAGCGTCGCCGAGCTTGCTGAGGAAGTCAACCCCGGGACGCTTGTCTATCCCATTCGCCTAGACGAGAACCCCTCCCGCGACAGGTATGCCTCTTTTGTGGGCAACCTGACCGACCAGGTGGCCAAAGTCTGTGCAGACATCGCCGCACACCCGATTCTTTCGACCGCGCCGGCGATCGACGCCCTAGGCTTTTCCCAAGGCGGCCAGTTCCTGCGCGCCTACGTCGAGCGCTGCAACAACCCTCCCGTCCGCAGCCTGATCACCTTTGGCTCGCAGCACAACGGCATCACGGCTTTCCGCGACTGCACGCCGACCGATTGGGTATGCCGGGTTGCCATGGCCATTCTCAAAGGCGACGCCTGGAGCAACACGGTACAGAGCAAGCTCGTACCGGCGCAATACTACCGCAACCCGGAGGAGTACGAGCAGTACCTGGAGAATTCCAACTTCCTCGCCGACATCAACAACGAGCGCGACATCAAGAATGAAGAGTACAAGAAGAACATTGCCAAGCTGGAGAACTTTGTAATGTACATGTTCGAGGAGGACACGACCGTGATCCCCAAGGAGACTGCCTGGTTCGAGGATATCAACGGCACCGAGAGCACGCCGCTGCGTGCGCGCAGGCTGTACTCGGAGGACTGGATTGGCCTGCGCGCGCTCGACCGCAAGGGCGGGCTCAAGTTCCGCACGGCGCCCGGTGACCACATGCAGCTGTCCGAGGAGCTGCTCAAGGAGGCCTTTGGCGACTTTTACGGGCCGCTGAATTTACATCGCGGAAGGTCGGACCCGCGGCCGAACTGGCGCGGCGATGATCTTTGAAGGGGTGCCGATGTGTACGACAATCATCTTTCTTTTTCTGTTTCTTCTTGTAAAGCAAGCATCGTCTGCCATGCTGGGTTGTCGCATGGGTTTTGGTTATAGCCTTCGGGCGGAGAGCATGGATCTGAGTATTTGGTTGGCCGCGACAGAGACAGCGAGGAGTTTGCGGGGTTATGGGGATAGTTGTCAGATGGGTGGTCATGTCCGTTTCGCCCTCAAGCGTCGTGATAGGACCCGGGCAGTTGGGAAGGGAGTAGGCGTTTGTTGGACAGGGTATGTCATAGGCCTCATGAATCGAGCCTTTGTGTCACACGCGTCTTGTTTTCACCCCGGCTCGCAAATTAGGACACCGCCAGTCGGCCGTCGCTCGCTTGGGCGAGTCCCATCACTGTAACCATTGTCAGCATTGAGATTACCGTCCAATTGGTACATAACGAGCATGTACACAGTATGAAGGACAAAGAGCAGGCCTGCTGTTGTCGAAAGCCGGGAAACACAATCTAAGCCTGATGTGGCTCAAGATCCGCAACACCACCCCACAACTCGAAGCCGAGTGACTAGTCCGCCGCTGGGCTCGTGAGACGATCGCGAGTCCGCGACATGCCCGCCTTTTCTCACATTGGCGGAAACGAACGAGCTAGCGCCTCGTAAGCCCAGATTCTCCGTCCGAGGTAACGCCAATGGCACGAAGAGACAAATGGCGCCCCGCTAGAGGTTAGTATCCTACTTGAAAATGCTGAGATGAGTGTCCTCTGCGTCCAACACATTGTCACTTGTCAAAAGTCACCGCTCCGTCGCACTTCATTGCAGCTGGCTCAATACACAGGCTTGCTCAAGACCTCTGACACATCGGCGGTTCAGCTAACAAAGGTTACCAGGGTTTTGGGAGACAGGACTTATGAGGTGGGATCCTCGAATGTTCGTTTCTCTAATACAACGCGCTTCTTATTGTTGTTGCTGCCTCTCGTAAGGAAGCACGGTAACTATGTTCACATCATGCCCGCATCTCGGTGCATCGACAAACCAAACCCCTTCCCAGCGTCTGGTGCGTCATCTCAGAGCGCGATCTTCGGTAGTGGAGATGGACCAATCACCAAGTTGTGCTAGTGTTATTCGTGATGTATGTGGACAGGGTGGGCAACCTTTTGGAAAACTTCGAAGATCTAGGGTAAGCTGACATCTGGAAGAACGACTCAATGTTGTTTACACACACTGTTCTAAACGCCCAGCCCATCGTACTGTTCTTGGCAGCGCGTATAACGGGTGTGCTTTGACAGCGTTCCAATGCATACTTGGGGGACCAATCCTAGGTCGTTTGGCAATATGGGTTTGGGCTGCATGAGCAAGGCGAGGTAACCGGGTAAGTTCTGTGGGCGGCGTGGTAGGACAGATGTTTTGAACTGCCTTGAGGAGTGAGGGGTTGCGTACCACGTCGGCGTTGAGAGGTGTATTCTGTCCAGCAATTCCTCGTGGTGCGCTGGCCTACTAAATTCGGAGAGGTGCGATACAACCAGCCAAATTGAGGGCTTTTCTTCTTCCATCGCACTAAAATCCTCAAGCATCCGTGCCCGAGCAATGGCGGCACCCATCAACGACAGCGGCCAGGATCCATACGAGGGCATGGTCGCGACGGGGTAAGAACAAATGCTCCCACTTTATTCACTCTGACATCTCTACTTTCTGTAACCCATCCCTTTGTTTTCTTCCTTGCAAGACAAGCATTATCAGATTTTGGAACTAGTCCGGCACCACTCTCAATGACCTCAAAGATGCTAACACGCCTTGACCCTGGGGCATAGCCTTGAGGGCGGGATCACGAGCCGGATCCTGGCGCACGGGGACCGGGCCTTCGTGTTCGAAGTTACGTTCGACCTGGCGCACCCCCGGATGGTGGCATTAGCGGGCCAGAGACCGCCGGAGCACTTCCACCCGTACCAGGACGAGTACGTTGAGGTGACGCGGGGCCGTTTGGTCGTCGAGGTCGAGGGCCGCGAGCACGTCCTGACGCCCGCCACGGGCGAGTTTGTCATCCCCCGCTGGGCCAACCACCGGTTGTATCCGCCCCCTCCCCCTTCCCCGGCGGCGGCTGGGACCGCTACTGGCGGTGGTGATGGTGGGGATGAGGATGGAAAGGAGACGCGGTTCTTGTTGTCGGGCGAGGACACTCCCCGGGTGTTCCGGCTTGACGCCGTATTTTTCGAGAATTGGTACGCCTATCAGGACGAGGTGCTCCTCCGTGGGAAGAGTATAGACGTTTTGCAGGTCATGTGTGTAAGTATACACGCCTCCAGGCCCCCTTTTCGTTTCCCCCACCTGCTCTATGCACACGGGTTCAAGTCTCACGATATGATGCACTGCCTGCGTTGATTGCAGACGTTCGACGCCGGCGGATCATACCTCTCGCTTCCTTGGTGGGTTCCATTCAGGCGCACCGTCGCGCTGGTGCTGGGCGTGGCACTCGGAAGATGCGTCGGCGCGCTGCTGGGCTATCAACCCTTCTACCGCGAGTGGACGACGGACTGGGACGCGGCCGTGGAAAAGATGGGGCAGTCTGTGTTTCAGCGGCGATTTGCGGACAAGGCGAAGACTGATTGAGATGATTCGGAGTGTGCACCCTAGCGTAACAGGGTGGTCGGAGCCTCCTGTTTTTAACTACCTGTGCAAGCATATCCCATGTCTGACTCTCTTCAGAAGTAATGTGTTGACATCAGGCAGTGACTAATATATTTCCAAAAACAAAAAAATCCACTCAAACTCCGCCTCGCTATGTACCTGGTATCTTGCATGGCCTCTTCCATATGTAACCTGATGACAGAAAAGGAATAACTTCGTTGACGAAATATCATGGTGTACCCTATTTTGGAACGTTGGACGAGTGCACGACATGGACTTCAGTCCGTACGTGGATGCCGGGCGGCGGCGACGGGCTAGCCTGGCCCAGTCTCTCCGTCCCTCTCAGCCTCAGGTCTGGCTGCTCCCTCGGTCTCAAGGCGTCGTCGTCGTACAGCGACTCACCGTCCCCATGATGATCGCTGGGATTCCTCCCCGCAACGACGACAGTCTGCAAGGGCACCACGCCGCCGTCGCCGTCGCCCATCTTGGACGCTCCTACCGCTGATGAGCGGCCGCCCGCCACGTCCGGCGTCGGCGCGATGATGTAGTTTTCGCTGCCGAAGCGCTGGAAGCCTCCCTCCTCGGAACTGTGCCAGGTGGCTAGTTGCGGGCTCATATAGTGGTTATGGGAGGCATAGGAACGGTAGCTGCCGTCGCCGGAGCCCTTGACGGTGCGCTTCAAGTACCGATACGCCTGCGGGCCGATGACGGGCAGGCAGGCACACACCACGGCGCACGTCTCTTCGGCAGCGGTGAGTATAAGGAAGTTGGCGACGCCGTCTACGAGGTTTGGTTAGTACTTATCCAAAAAAAAGAAAAAAGAAAAGAAAAGGAAAGAAAAGGAAAAAAGTGGTCAGTGCCCAGAGTCCGATTCAGCCATGACTTACAGCTCGGATCCGTCTTGTCGTCGGTGTCGAGGAGCAGGGCGAGGATGCGGGCCAGCTCAAGGAGGCAGGCGAGTAGGCCGATCCCAAAGACGGCAAAGAGGCCTATTTTCTTCCATCTGCTCAGCCGCAGGTTCCAGATGGCGGCGATGGGTAGGACCAGGAGGCCGAGGTCCGAGATGAGGCTGAAGATGACGGGTAGGGCCACGTTGGTCACCTTCTGGGCATCGCATTGGCCAGTCATGCCTCCGGGAACGGGTTTGCCGAAACGTTCGTAGTGCTGCATGAAGTACCACTGGACGGGCTGGCACTGGAAGAGGTAGAAGCCGGTGCCGCCAAAGAACCATAGGACGACGTAGATGAGGTTGGCCCACCAGAAGATGCGCAGCCTCGAGCTTGACACGAGGAACAGGCGCTTGTAGAAGAAGAGGAGCGTGATTTTGATGCAGACGAAGAAGGAGCTCATCAGCACCATGGTGATCCAGACGTGCTTCGGTAACTCATTTGTTAGGTATACAGCTTGCTTTACCAGGCATGACTGACAGACACGCCCTGCAGACGAAAACTCACCATGAAGGTCTTTGACAGGTTCCGCGGGTAGTCGACATCTCGGGCGTTGACAGTCCAGTAATGCAGCCCCAGCCCGTAATGGGTAGCTGCCATCAGGTTGCCTATGATGACATTCAAGAGCATCTAAAAGAAACACAGAATTACTGTGGTTAGACTAGTTCATAGTGCGGACAGCAAGGGTGCCGGTGTTGAGAAACGCACGCACTCCACTGATGACGATGGAGATACCCTCGGCCTTGACGGGCATGTGCCGTGACCCCGTCTTCCAGGTCGCCCACAGTCTGCCGGCGATGGCGGCATTGTTGATGATGAGGAAGACGGTCAAACACCCCCAGAGCGCCGGCTGTCTGGTGTCATCGAGATGGGCGGTCTGGTCTGGTGTCAGAGGATAGTCTCCCGGTTGAGCTTGGGGCATTGTCAGACGAGCCGGCGCTCCTTGGTTCGCGCCGGGCTGCGGGCGGGAGCGGCAGCAGATGCTCGGGAACGTTAGCTATGTAAGAATGGGCGATGGTGGACACTCGAGTAGAGCAGACATGATAGGTAACTATAATGAATTAGGGAAAGCGTCGAGATGGGCAATTCTGGGGGAGGCCAGGAAGACTAACTAGCTCTGCATAAACTTTAAACGCCAAGTAGCCGAGTAATCCATGGAACATGGCCGGGAACCCAGAGCGCCCAGAAACTAAGCCAGAGTGACGGGCAGCTAGTGCCGAAATGGAAGGTCTGAACATCACTGCCTGGTCGGGGGTTTGGCAGAGCGGCGGTCGGGCGGCGCGGAATGTTCGGCGTCACCTGCTACGCCCCGGGCCATGCATCCATCCCGTGTAACCGTTCCCTTGCTGGCAATGTAAACGAGCGGCACAGCCCTGGAAACAATGTTTGCTTCACATGCGTGCAGTTTTCCAAATGCATACGCAGTAGGCGACAATGCCCGGGCTTCCCACGTCGAGGGGTTTATGTGTTACACAGCATGCACATTGGCTCTAAAGGAGTAGAGAGGTGTGGTACACGAGTAGGACAGCATCTTGACTGATGCAGTGAGAATGTGTCACACTAAGCTCGTTGTGGTCGCCTTGAAATCTGAGAATTACAAGCTCCTCAACGGGTATGGCCAGGGAATGCCCATCCCGACATATCCTGGCAGAAGGGGCAACATTCAGAGCTGAGAATTGTTCTGGTTTCACTCTCCTGAAATCCCGGGGAAATGGAAGCGTAGCACAACACCGGTGAGGCAATTTGAAATCTTATAATCAAGGTAGGTATTATATAGTCGAGACGTTCCGCAAAGTTGCGGCGAAGGATCATTAGCCCTGCCCAGTAGCAACTGGACAGTAACTATGGCACAGTCCAGTACCCGGTCTTCCGTATTTGTGTACTCCCTGGATTTGTCAACACCACTGTACATGCACTGTCCTCTGTTTCTCTCAGTGAGCCGAAGTAGCCAAATGGGGGATTTTGCTTGGCGATCGCCGAGCTTTGAACAAGCTTTTGAATCAAGCTCCTCCCCGATTCGCCCCTGCCTCCAATACCTTTTTACATACAGTACCACCCTACCATCCAATGCATTGTACGATCTGCGCCGCCGAATTCTTCCCACAGCCTCTCCTCCAAACCAAACCTGAAGGCGCCTTCTCCTGCTCCTCTCGACCTTTGGTTCTGCCAAAGTTCAGCTTTTGCACTTCTCACCGTGCCCTTTCTTACCATGTCAGACGAGAAGCCGCCTCCCAACCTGGAGGACGGCGAATTGGCGCCTCCTCAGGCCGACTCGAGCCAGAATGGAACCCCCCAGGACAGTGATGGTCCCACGGCGCGGCCCAGCTATACGGCCAAGCAGGAAGCCCGCGTTGTGAGAAAGCTCGACCTGAATCTCATGACGCTGTTCTTTGCCCTGTGTAAGTGAGGTCACACTATTGCCTACCTAACCTTACCTACTTCTGGTTACCTACTTCTGGTACACTACGATACATCTCAAACTATGATCCATTGATCCCAGAAATAAAATGTCGAAAATCAAAAGCACACAAACATGAAGGGGGAATCGCTTACTGACATGCTGATGGGCGGTGCCAAGATATGCTTGCCTTCCTCGACCGCGGCAACATCGGAAACGCCAGGATAGCAGGCATGGCCAACGACCTCGGCCTGGACACGAACCGGTACAACTGGCTGCTCAACATGTTTTACATCAGCTATGTCATTGCTGAGTTCAGCGTGCTCCTCTGGAAGATCTTTCCGCCACACATTGTCGGCGCCATCGTCGTCTTTAGCTGGTGAGTTGACCTCGCTGTGTTGCCAAGACCGCCCCTGTTCCTCGGCGGCTTTTCCTTGTCACCATTTCTGACCTAAACATCAGGGGCCTGATTGCGACGGTGCAAGCCGGGGTGCAAAGCTGGGGGGGTGAGATGGCTCTGCGGTTTCTTCTGGGCGCTTTCGAGGCTGCGTACGGGTACGTCTTGGCTTGCACAACAGGTATATTTTTTGCCTATGATGCGCTTCTCTTTGCTAAATGCTAGGCTCCACAGACCGGGTATCATCTATCTCCTATCCTTTTTCTACCTCCGTCATGAAATCGGCTTCCGCTGCGGCATCTTTGCCTCTGCGGCGCCCTTAGCGTCCACCTTCGCCGGCGCGCTTGCCTATGGCATCACGAGCGGCCATCCCAAGCTCGCCAGCTGGCGGTTGCTCTTTCTCGTCGAGGGCCTACCAACCGTCCTGATGACCGTCATCGCCTTCTTTTTCATTCCGGACTCGCCCGACCGAGCCCGGTTCCTCACAGCTGACGAGAAGGCCATTGTGCGGTCCCGGACCGTGCGCCAGGTCGGCAGCGCTGCGGCGAGCGAGCGCATCGGCGGAGTCCGGCTCCGGGACGTGGCCGCCATCTTCCTCGACCTCAAGGCTTGGCTGTGCGCCCTCATGTACTTTTGCGGCAACGTCAGCTACTCGAGCCTGCCCGTCTTCCTGCCCACCATCCTCGAGGACATGGGTTACACGGCTATCAACGCTCAGGGCTTGTCGGCGCCCCCATCTTTTGCCGCGTTCCTGTTTGCCCTCGTCACCACCTGGATCGCCGATAGGACGCAGCAGAGGTGCTTCGTGCTCTTCACCACGTCAGCTATCGGCGGCGTGGGATACATCATTCTCGCCACAGTTGAGACGGTCGGCGTCCGCTACTTCGCCACCTTTCTGGCCTCGGCCGGCGTGTTTTCCACTATTCCCAACATTCTGGCCTTGACTCTGAGTGCGTGTGCCCCGGAAGGAGTCTAGGCATCCCTGAAGGTGAAAGCTTGCTAACATTGTGCTCGTATGTAGACAACCAGGGCAACGACACGCGGCGCGGCATGTCGATTGTGCTCATCAACCTGGTCGGCCAGTGTGGGCCCTTTCTGGGCACCAACGTCTTCCCGCTCGAGGAGCGCCCTCGCTACGTCAAGGGCATGAGCATTTGCGCCTCCTTCATGTTCTTCTCTGCGCTCATCGCTCTCGCCCAGCGTGGGCTGCTCATGTGGGAGAACCGTCAGCTTGACCGCAAGTACGGCCCTGTCGTCATCAGAAAGTTGGAAAAGAAGGAGGATGGTGGGGAAGGGGGGGCCTCGCCCAACAACGAGCCCGAGGGCGCCGTGGCTATCGAGAACTATGGGCCCAACTTTCGATATGTCCTCTAATTCTTCAGGTGTCAGCGTGCTGGCGTACGCGGGTACGATGGGAGTGCGGACACGTGTACCTATACCGAAAGAGGGCAAGGAGATGTGGAGAATGCCGGGGACTGACAGATGGGCTCGGGATATATTTCGTGGGGTCGGGCCGGTATGCCCTCCGTGGCCCTCAATACTAATGTTTTCTCAGTCTACCACATGACGGCTGTAAAGTCTGCTAGCACCTTGTTAGGTGTTCCCTCAAGAGTGACGTGGTTCCCCCCTCCCTCCTTTCGCCCCTTCACAGGGTACTTTATTTCACAGACTTCGCCAAAACCTAAATGCTCCCTCAAAGTAGCTGTCTATGGCATTATGTCCCACGAGCGCCGTCACACGCTTGTCGACATTATTAGGACCAAGTCCCTAACAAAAAAAAACATAGACGGTGTGGAATTTTCTTGGAAATTGGTGATTCCAGGCTGATTGTTCGGTCAGTAGTCACCGGAAACGTTTCCTGGAGGGTTATGAGCAGTTGACTGCAGGTCTTTGATAGATTTCATGGCGTGCTTGGTTGAGCTGGGTCCGTCCAAGTCCTCCCAATCGGAGGTATACATCTACATGACGCCGGGAAGTGCATTCGCATCGCCTCGTAGATCCCAGGGCTACCCAACTTGGCACTGCCAAGGAGACTTCTTTTTTGTCCTTGTTGGTAATAGTATCTTAGGTTTGAGGAGTCGCTGTTGCTTGTGCTGTTAACAGCTATTAAGTAAGGTGCCTTGTCCAAGATAGGCATGCTGGCCAATATTGTTAGATTCTTGTCACTACACTATTGCATAGTTGGCAGGCCGCCTCTTTACCAAGGAGAAGGAGCTGGGGTTATCCAGAGAGTGATAAGCAAGGGGAGAAGAGTCGGTACATGTGAGTATACTAAGAAAACCAGCACGCCCCATACGGAATTAGGCATTTTACACGCACATGTGTCCATCGTAATGATATGAATAGCCCTCAAAGTGGGCAGGAGTCGCTGTTCAGCTCGCGTCTTTGTGGTGAAGTGGTGTAATGGTCTTAGGAGCGCATTGCAACTGGCTAAGGACGACTGTACGAGTAAACCAAGCTTCGAGAAGGAAGGAGAAAAAAGATGATTCTGGAGGTCTTGGGCTTTTAAACGGAGCGGCACATTGGTCTGTGTGGGGATAACGAGAAGCGCGATGCGCGAAAAGCTTCATCTTGTGGTCGAGACTTCAGGGTTAGGGTTGGTTGGGTGGCCGAGGCCTGTCCCAGCCTGGCCCGTTACAGCGGGTATTGAGGCAGACCTGCTTCAGCTCACACGAGGACACAGCGGCCCAGGGGGACCCAGAAAATCAACTTCCCGATTGTGAGACAAACTATGGTGTTTACCATATTACAAGGAGGGACCAGGCGACTAGCGGCCCACCTGAGGAAGTGTGGAGGAACTTGCAAGTTCAGTTCGCCGACCGCCTCGCCAAAACTCCAGCACACTGTTGAGGACGCCACGAGGTTGGGTCACCATGAACAACCACCTCCGTCTTCCGCTCAACTCCTTTCCAGGTCCATTTCCACTTGGGCAGACAGAAACCGAAGCCGCGTATCAGCAATCAATACGTCTTTCTTTCCCTTTTCCAAACTTAAATCATACTTGTAGAAGCCATCGTCAGATAATTAGCTGTAATACATCTCTGAGAACTGTTAGTTATACCTTCGGCTCACACCGTCGCAGCCCCTCCCTCGAATTCTGCGCGAATGACTGCACATAATTGTCACGTGGCCATAAGGCTGCAATCAATCGGCGATTGCTGCCCAAGTTCTGACATTGAATTCGCAATCATTCCGACAGTTATATATACGATCATATCCGTTGCGATATTATAATCAGGCGAATGCTTGAAGATCCGTCTTTCGAGCCGTTACGGAAACCACCATTCTCGTAATTTCGATAGGTTAAGTAGCCAGCCAAATAGTTCTAGGTGGCCGCCCTACAGACATGAGCTCTGGAACCCTAGCGCAAGGTATTATTAACCTTGGATTAAGCCCACAGAGAGTGGAGAAAGGAAGCGCTAATTACAAGCCGTCACACCAGTTCCTCTCCTTCGACGAATGCTCCCATGGCTATACACGACCGGCCGTTTTGTCGGGAAGACTTCCAGACCGCAATCGTGTGCGCCTTGCCCCTCGAATACGACGCTGTAACTCTACTTTTCGACAAATTCTGGGACGAAGATGGCGAGCAGTACGGGCGCACAATTGGAGATACCAACCATTATAAGACGGGCCGAATTGGAAAGCAGGACATTGTCTTAACACTGCTCCCTAACATGGGCAAGGCCGCAGCCGCCGGGGCAGCAGCCAGTTTTCGATCAAGCTACCCAAACGTGAAGGTTACCTTTCTTGTTGGGGTTTGTGGTGGGGCACCTAGCGCGGGCGGACGCGAACTGTTGCTAGGCGATGTGGTCATCGGCAGGATGGTTCTTCAGCACGACTTTGGCGGACAGTATCACGACCGGTTTATTACGAAAGACACGGCTGATGACCGTCCGGGCAGACCGAACAAAGATATTCGCGGCCTCATCAAGATCCTTGAATCGGAGTCTGGAAAAGAATCGATCCGGCAAAGCGCTGCCCGGCACCTTAAACGTCTACAGGAAACAGCTTTCCAGAAGCAACGTTCATACGACTATCGATATCCGGGTTTCATGGAAGACAAGCTGTTTGAATCGGCATATCAACATAAACATCGGGGACCAGACTCGTGTGCCTGTTGCAATGGGGAGAACCCAATATACTGTGCTGACGCCCCCCAAGCATCCTGTACGGAGCTCGGCTGTGACAAGGGTCAGCTAGTGTATAGAAAGCGTTTAGAAAAAAAAAAGGCTCTGGAATTGGAGGCGGCCCAATCCCCCGAGATTTTCGTTGGTCGTATTGCTTCTGGCGATGCCGTGACTAAATCGAGCGAACATCGCGACAAAATCGCCAGAGAACATGATGTCATCGCTTTTGAAATGGAAGGCGCTGGCATCTGGGATGAGATTCCTTGTATTGTCGTTAAGGGCATCTGTGATATGCCGATAGCCAATAAAGCAAGGAATGGCAGCCATTCTCAGTAGCGACAGCGGCAGCAGTGGCAAAAGCCATCCTGGAGCGGTACACACCAACCGACAAACGTTTCTTAGCCACACGTACTACTGATGAGTCTATAAACAACTTGATATTCTAACTAGATCTTTGTTAAAGCATGATTAGATCAGGAGGAAAGGAAAGGGAAATACCTTAGAGATCTGTATAAGACTGATCCGCGACACGACTAGACGCGTATCGAGCAGTCCAAGGGCGGGTTGCTCAAAGAATGGTATCGTTAGATACTCGACAACGCCGATTTCCGACGATGGCGCGACGACACACAGAGTCGGCTGCTCTGGATCAAAGGCGATCCTGGCAAGGGCAAGACCATGCTGCTATGTGGTATCATCGACGAGTTGAAGTTGGCCTCTAGTCCCAGCCTCCTCTCATTCTTCTTCCGCCAGGCCAGCGATAGGAGCATTAACAATGCTACTGCTGTTTTACGCGGTCTGATCTACCTTCTCGTGGACCAACAGCCTTCGCTCACCTCGCACGTTCAGAAGAAGTACGATACCTCAGGGAACCCGCTCTATAGGGTGGAGAATACATGGGTAACCTTGTCTGAGATTCTTACCGACATCTTAAAGGACACAAACCTGCCTCCCACCCGCCTTGTCATAGACGCACTCGATGAGTGTATTGAAGGGTTGGATCTGCTGCTTGACCTTGTCGTTCAGACGTCGTTGGTATACTCAGGCGTCAAGTGGATCGTATCTAGTCGCAACTGGCCAAGCATCGATAACCAGCTCAGCACCGCGACGCAGAACGTCAGTCTCTCTCGACAATGAGCAGTCTGTCTCCACAGCTGTCACCACGTTTGTCCGATTGAGGGTAGAGGAATTGGCGACGCGAAAAAAATACAACGATAAAACGCGGGGCACTGTCGAATGCTATTTGTCTAAAAATGCACACGGCACTTTCTCTGGGTGTCTTTTGTTTGCCAGGAACTCGCCAAAACGCCAGTATTAAAGACACGAAGTTGGCGGAGTTTCCGCCTGGACTCAATCCACTCTATAGACGGATGATGGATCGGATCCTCAATCTTGAAGATGCCGAAAATGCTATACTTTGCAAAAACATCCTGGCCATCGTTTCAGTTATCTACCGGCCTATCACATTAGACGAATTGGCGGCGCTTCTAGATATGATTGACGACGTCTCTGACGATAACGAAGCTTTAGCAGAGATCATAAGGCTCTACGGCTCTTTCCTAACACTACGCGGACGCACAATATCTTTTGTCCATCAGTCCACTAGGGACTTTTTGCTCAAACAAGCGCGTGATGAGATCTTTCCCTCTGGTATAGAGCATATACACTATACCATCTTCTCGCGATCGCTTCGAGTCATATAGGAAACATTACGACGCGATATCTATAACCTTGGCGCTCCTGGATATTCTATCGACAACGTCCCACCACGAGATCAAGATCCGCTGACTATAGTACGGTACTTTTGCGTATACTGGGTCGACCATTTACATGGTTGTGACCCAAAAAAGGATGCGAACAAGGACCTCCAGATGGCGGATCAGTCGATACCTTTTTACGCGGAAAGTACCTCTACTGGCTCGAGGCCCTTAGTCTCTTAAAAAGCGTGTCAGAAGGAGTAGCTTCAATGTTAAAGCTAGACAAATCATTCGAGGTCAGCTTATATTAGTATGATGTAAAAGCTATGCTAACCTTGCTTTAGGTAGGAAAAGAGATGACATGTTTCGTCAACCGGGTCCGAGATGCATGTCGATTTAGCCTCTACCACAAGTGGGCTATCGAAAACAACCCTCTTCAGGTGTACACTTCAGCACTTATATTCAGCCCTGTCCGTAGTATAACAAGGAGCCAGTACGAAAATGAGGGGCCTGAATGGATCATTCGAAAACCGATAATGGCAGACAATTGGACCGCATGCATACAGACGCTCGAGGGCCATAGCAACTCTGTCAGCTCTGTGGGCTGGTCGCATGATGCGACCCGGCTGGCGTCGGCGTCATATGACGGGACAGTTGAGATCTGGGATCCGGCGACAGGGCAGTGTGTGTCAACGCTCGACGGCCATAGCGACTGGGTCAACTCTGTGGCCTGGTCGTACGACGCGACCCGGTTGGTGTCGGCGTTAAACAACGAGACAGTCAAGATCTGGAATCCGACGACCGGGCAGTGCGTGGCGACGCTCGGAATCGGTCTCTTCATCAATTCCCTTCGGTTTGATGATTCCAATTCTGATATTCTATATACTGACCGTGACACATTCAATTCACAGCATGTCACAAACTTGGCCTTCGGCTCTGGCTTTGCTAATCGTCTATCGCCAAAATCTGTTGGGTATGGCTTGAGTAGCAACAATACCTGGATTACATATGAAGGAGAAAATCTTTTACGGTTGCCGCCCGAATACAGGCCGTCTTCTTCTGCGATATCCGGAACAACTATGGCAATCGGCTGTGCTTCTGGCCGCGTTTTGATCTTCAAATTCTCAGATGGGAACCCGACTCTGTAATAGGGGCAAGAGGTTGTTCTTTTTGCTGCGTTTGAATCATTGGATTTATCTTAAGATACCTACTTTTCGTTCCCTGCCCTTACAGTGTACATCATTTAATTTCCTTTCATAGCGTACCACAGGAAGGGTGTGGGATGGCCGATGACTACATAGCCTTCCGCGATTATTAGTTCGAGAAATTTCGAGACGTCTGCTGAAGATAGTAGTACATTGAAACCGGTTATGATGGTTCAAAGCATAACTATAAATCCCCACTGGGGAAGATGATATCACGGGAGCGATGGATAGCTCAACCTTGCGATGGGTTTATGATGTTTGTGGTTGCGCGAGGAAAGCAACCAAAGAGGCCCGCAGCTGAAGAGGATATGTCCCTCCAACGGGTCTCAACCCTAGCCCTACATACTTGACCAGTCACAACTTGTGCCCGTGACAGATGAGAAGGACAGGTAGCGTTAATAAGGAGACGAGAAGGAAGAGCAAGTAGAGGGCTACAGGGCTCTAGCGCTACATTTGAGGGTTAGATGCGTGGCACCAGCTGCCTGCCGTAGTGATGCACGCGGCTGAATAACCGCATACAGTTTCGTTGTCACCAATTCGGAAAGGTGAGTTGCGGACTGTTAGATGAGTGCGATTTCAGTGTATGCCCCGGCATCCTCAAAACTAACATGGCGCCATACGTGAGCGGATGCCTTGCATGTTAGATAGCACGGTGGGACCGCTTGCTTTTTCGAGCGGGGCGACCGCCCTTGCGGTGTAAGAGCTTAGACGACTATAGTTAGATTTTCTTATGGTTTCGTTAGTCAATATGATTCCAAACTATCAACAAACTTGTAGATCCTTGAGAGTTTGTACCTCGGTTGTATGTGTTCTTGCGTCCACCTATAGGCGCCGTTATCCCGGGCGTTGACCGGTGGGTCCCTCCGTTCAGCATCAGCTCAGGTGGCGCCATACGTGTGGCATATACGGGTCCCGACCGATCTGACGGAACCTGGCTGCCCAAAATCGGGACGTGTTGTGGGTGGGCTAGGCACTCGCCCCACAGGGAGGCTACAGCCATCCACATCCCCTATAAGCTTCGTTCTGCTTTTCTCTCTTCCCAAGAGAGCCATCGTCGCCTTGATTGTCAGTTAGTCGTATCTGAAGATTGTTTCTCTCAGCCGCATCTGACAGGACCCGACTGAATGAACGGCCACAGAGGTCCGGTCTTTGACCGGCGGTATTGTGGTTGTGGCCAGTAGAGCCTCAGACTATATCGGCTCTACTGTGGGCATCCCACACTTGAATTCATTATCCTTTTCCACACATATAATTCTATCTACTATGCCTCCCGTGCACCAACTGCATCACTCCCACTAGAGCCGGAACCTCCGTGATAGAGAAATTATGTATAATTACTCAATTAGAGGTATAGAAGGGATTATCCGGCGGCAAGAGTTGGCGGAACCCGGCCACATCACCATGCAATAGGCTCTGAGTGATTTACTGAACAGAAAGGAGGTTTTCCCCCACCATTAGATTGTAACGGCCTAGGAGACAGGTTTCAGACTCAAGATCGGACTTAGTGAGAATATTGTCAGTATTTAGTGACGGAGAAAATCATCTCGTTTGTAATGCGCTTAAGGGCATCTGTTCTTAGATGCTGTTAGTGATGATGATACTGCCTCTGCCAGGAAGAAATGGAAGCAGAATAAAGCTCACAGAGGATGTGGATGGCTGCAGCCTCACTGTGCGGCGAGTGCCTGAGCATCACCCCTGCTATGCGCAGCAAGGATTTTAGGTCAAGAGAAAAGCTGAGTTTTAGATAAGTAACGCACGGGAAAGGACCTCTGTGTACGCCCGCCTTTGCCATGATGGATCAGAAGAGCTAAGAAAAGGATTTCACAGACGTCCTTGTTAACCTCAGAAGTGACAGACCGAGCTTTATAATCTTATATATGCAGCTGTCGAGAGCAGAAAAGTGGGAAAATTCCATCTCTTTTAGAAAACAGCACGAGGCAGTTTTATCGAGCCGAAGGATACGCTCACTTGAAGATATAAGAGAGACAGTCCTCAGGCTCGAGAGACTAGGCGACGAGACTCGACTGCGCTTCAAGCGGGACTACAGAAACGAAATTTGTCTTGAGGAACGGGATATCATGGTTCAATCTACGTAGATTGCTGGAGCCGTCGACAAAGGGAAAGACGTATCGCTTTGGTGTGACGGTGGGGTTTCGAGTTCAGAGAGTAGAAAAAGGTCCTCCAGGCCACACACATCCACATATTTGTTCTGCCTGATCTGATAGAAACATACCACTCACGCTGTTTCGAATACCTAATCACGATACAGTACCTCAGGTAACACCTAGACATATAGGTTGGCAGAAAAGGTGATATGGCCACACATAGGAGGTGAGAATTGAAGTCGAACTTCTAGATCGAGGCAATTCTTTGCAAAGGCTGCAGCCCAGTCCTAAGTTTGTGAAGTGCCACCAAATCTATGTTCCTGCGTCGACACTACGATGACTGCATATAGGAATGAACTTGAAGGAAGGGTGCCTAGTATACGGCCCAGATTTAACGTTTCCCGCCGTAGTCGAATCTCCCTATCTGGCCCATCAGAATGAAGGGAGTTACCCAAGTTACCTACCTAATAAAGAACTCGTGCCTCAACGAAGCCGTCTCAATCACGCACGAACAAAGCATGAACTAGGATTCAAGATTTGAAGCACACTACGCAGGGTATATAAAAAGGTAAAGTCATTGATATGTGCACCTCTCATAAATAGGAGACTGCCCAAAACGTTCAAACGTCCAAGTACCTTGCCCAGATATAAAGTTCGAAATACATAAACCAAGAAACAAAAAGTGGTATAAATTGCCAAAAATATCAACAGGCCCCCTTACTCGAAACCCTCAGGAATTTTCTGCCCTCCTTTTAACAGCCGCGTAAACACCTTTTCGGGGTCATATTGCTGCTGGACCTCCGTCAGCCGGTGCACATTGTCCTTTCCATAGCTCGCAATGACGGGTTGGGTCCAGGAGGCGTCGTTCATGAAGATGTAGTCCAGAAAAGCACCTTCGGCGTGGGCGAGACCCGTGATCCGCTCGTTAAGCGAATGTGCCGCTGCGTCTACGACCGCGTCGTCGTTTTTGCCGTTTCCCGGGCCGTTGTCGGTCCCATTCCCCCACCACAGCAGCTGGAGCGCCATCCACGTCTGTGGCACGGCTTGCAGGCCCAGCGCGTTTCCGCCGGTCCATGTCTCCTCGCCCGCCGTTTTCTTTTTTTCGTATCTTTGGTTTGCCATGCTTACTGACGGCTGGGAGAACGCGCCCACGCTCGCGTCGATGGGCTGGAATGTGGCCACCAGCGTGCCTCCCGTCACGGCGCGCACCTGGCCGACTTCGTCCGCCGTGGATAGCAGGTCACCGATCCGTGAGTAAAGGGAAGAGGTGGGTTGGTAAGTGTTGGTGTACCAGTTGTATCTAGATAGGGGGCAATCAGATATGGTTAGGTCCACAAAGCTCACGGTGTTTTGTGTGATTTTGGACGGGCTAATTGTAGCAGACGTACCTTGGATAAGAGAGGCTGGGGAAGCTGGTCATTAGATCGTTAAGTGTGGTGAGAGCAGTCGCGTCCGAAGAGGCCTCGATGTCATAGAAGCCGGCGTACGCAGCTGGCTCGATTACGGGCTTCAGGTAAACAAAGGTGACGAGGATACCGTATTCCGTCGCGTTGGTGATAGGAATGCTAATGAACAGATTGGCATAAGGGTCTTTGTCCTCAGCCGTCTGGTACTGATTAAGAGCTTCCAGAACCTGTGGCATCTGTTCGATGGTGTATGTGCGGAGCCCGCCCCAGGCTTCCTTGATAGGGTAGGTGGCGACGGTAAACTCGGTGACAATGCCTAAGATAGAGCGTTAGGTGGTGTGGGAGCAAGTTGAACAAGAAAAAGGGTAAACATGGTATGTAGGTGGTCGTGATGGCGACGTACCAAAGTTGTTTGCTCCTCCTTTTAGTGCCCAGAACAGGTCTGGGTGGGACGTGGCGCTGGCAACAACCAAAGTGCCGTTGGCTAGGACAACCTATTTTGCTGTTAGACTCTCCGAGTGGAGCCAGTTATAAGCTGGCATCCTGGCCTACCTTGTATTCCAGCACATTATCGCATGCCAGGCCGTAGAGGTTAGACAGATACGAAAGCCCACCTGGGGACGAGTTGGCGTCAGTCTCAGAAAGAAAGCAAGCCTAGTCTAGACGGAGTGGTGGCACGAACTTCCAAGAACGAGCCCGCCAACGCCAACATCGCCAACCCTCCCACCGACGACGGTAACGTTGAAAGGGTCGAGGGCGGCATACACCTGGCCCCACCGGGCACCCGGACCGATAGTGGCCGTTTGCCGCACTTCGTCATAGGACATGCCATTGAGCTTGGCTAGAGAAATCAGCACCCCCGTGTTGATGTTGGAATCGAAAGGCGCCGGTGAGTGCCCCCCAGAGCGGACCGCAAAGGGGACATTTTCGCGACGTAGTGTCAAGAAAATGCTCTGGACTTGGGATACGGATTGAGGCGTTGCGATGCAGGACGGCTTCTGCCACGAAGTTTGAGACCTGAACTTCTGCGTGAGATTCCTTTTGGCATTTTATAATGTATCCGCCCCCGTTGCCCTTGTTCAAAAACCCCCCGCGCTCCCACCCCCGTTCGTTGCGGGGTGCTGAGCAGAAAAAGGAGTGGTGGCTTACCAATTCTCAGTGGAAAGCGTTTGGTAGCCCTTGTCGGAGGGAAGTGTAATAACTTCACCAAGGTCGCGCTGCAGCTCCTCGCACATGGTCGCGACTAGGGCCGGGTCGTCTGCCGAGGATGGTATGGCAGCTGCGAAAAAGGGGACAGCCGTTAGGAGAGCCCAAGCTCGGAACAAGAACGCCACCGATGTCATGGCTGCAGGCTGATAGGTGTCCCAGGATGAATGCCAGGGGTCAAGTTGCTTCAGGGAAAAATAAGCTACTAGACACTCGAACGGTGCAAAGACCCTCGAGCTCGCTGCGCTCAGTAGTGCATTGGGGAACAGCCACTTTTGATTCCCTATTATATCCTGCCATTCAACACGCAGGAAAAATGACGTCCACGAGAATTACTTGGAACATTTGGAACGTCCAAAAGAACTGGGAACCAACAGAACTGGACGACCAACGTGAGCCGGGATTGGTGCGTGCCGTAGCAAGGCAGCGTCGTGTCTGCCTTTGCCTGGAGAACAGTACGGTTCCGAATCGGTTCCGAGTCCAGGCTGCGATGTGGCGGTGTGTTGTCTTACAACCCTACCGGTTCCAGACCGTGGGCTGAAGCTGTTCTTGGTGGCTTGTCATCTGGACATGCAGCTTAACGTGGCGTTGAGCGGCGGAGGGATTCCGGCGGGCCGTGACGCGGATAGCACCCTGTGTGTGACAAGTGTGGCAGACGCTTCCTTTTACCGGACGGGGCCGGGCTGTGCTGGTTAATATCAATCGAAGATTAAGGTGAAGAGATCTCCGCCCGTACCTGCAGAGAAACGATATTTGGTGTGATTTAAGCGCCCCCCTTCGCTTATCGCTCGCAACAAGGGGGTTGGTTCTTCTGATAGGATGCCGTCGAATGTACACAGTAGCACCGTGTTTTCTAATTAAAGCGCAGAGAAAGAGAAAAGAAGCGGTTCGTCATTCCAACGCCAATTCTCGACATGCGTGGTACCGAGACTTCGTGGAGGGCCGACGTGGTAGATGGGTACATCTTGATGCATATATTGGCCGCGTCTCACTAAACGCACGTACTGATACTAAAAACAGAGTTGGTGTTCCCCTTCTGCCAGGGGACGCTATCTTGGGATTCACTCTTGGGATCCATCTCTCCAAACCAGTTCACCGCGCCGACCAAGCTCAGTTTCCTCACCTCGTTCCACATCAAGATTCCCTATCATATAAAAATACCATTCTCACTACCTAGATCGATTGGAGATCAGCTCGTTGTCCGCTTAGTTTTCAGTGGCATGCAATTTGCCAGGTTCAATCATGAGCGTGACAGGAGATGGGTTGTAAACACGTACTCACACTCGAATTAGGCTCATGTTCTCAATGTACTTCACAGGCTTCATGTAGGCGGTCAACGCGATGGTGAAGAGAGACCCAGCTCTCGATTCCGCTCGTAGTCTTCGTCCTTTGCTTCTCTGATGAACCGGATCAGACTGCCAATCCATATCGCACGCTTCCCCCCGACTCTGGGTGATAACGCCAGTCGTCGTCGTCTATCGTCCCCACGGTCGAGCTTAGCTCGCTGTGAGACACCTTAGACTTGCCGTCCCTCGAAGGCGTTGCGCTGTGGGGATGGAGCATCTGCGTGCTGCCGCCGATGGTGTGGGTAGCCCAGTCGTACATGGGCTGGTCTGAGCCGCCACTAACCTGGGCCTTGTCGCTGTGCTGCCGGTGCGGGTGGCTCCGGCGGAAAGTCGAGGCGAACACGGACGAGAGTGTCTCTGAGATGCGGCCCAGGGCTGGGCGCAGCCCGGGCAGTGAGGCGCACATCATGGCCAGCGTCGGCTCCAGCATCGAAGGGATCCAGAACGTGACGCCGTAGGAATCGAACTGGGGAGGCACGACGCGGCTCATTTCGTAGTTGTACCCTATTGCGCGAGAGAAACCGTCAGAATGGGATATTCATAAGGCATTTTCTTTGGTGGTACAGGACTTACAGCGCGGGTCGATATCGTACAGCCGGTTCAATTCCCACACATACATACCCAGCTTCCACGCCGCGGCACCACTCGCGCTGGTTTTATCAGTGCACATGCCCTATCATCTGTAGATATCAAGTATCGCGTGAGTTGACTTACGTGACACCGAGGAGGAAGAGCACCAAGACGCCGGCGCGCTTCTTGGCTGGCATCCGCAAAGATGCGATGGGAAAGACGGGCACAGCAAGCAAAGCCAGGTCAAAAGCCAGGCTCACTGAGTACAGCGCGATGGTCTCTTTGATGTAAATCCACGCGTTGCAGTGCATCGCGCTGGTGAAAGGGTCGGCGGCGTCGGCCGTCTTCCGGCACACGAGCACGGGAATGACGCAAAAGACGACTACATACACCACCTGCAGCGCCAGGAGGATGTTTATGGCCCACCTATAGGCGGCGCTCGACGCCGGGTTGACAAAGAGGCGTCGGTAAAAGACCAGGAGCGAGACCCGGATCGAGGTGGACATGACCGGGTAGAGGAAGTTGCAGGCCACGATGCCCTAAATATTCCCGCACGTTAGTCCGGGGTTCCCGTCCTTGACTGGAATAATCAAGGTTATCTCTCGTACCTGAAACCATAGCCGAATCTCACCCAGCGTCAATTCCCACAGCGGTTTGCCGACGCCGGCGTGGAAGTTGACGTATATCGCCAAACCAGACCATGTGAGATAGCACAACTGAGCACAACAAACAAGTGAGCTTTCAGGTCATTTGATTTTGGTTTTCCATTTATTGAATTTCCTTCTTCATTTCTTTTCTTATTTTATTTCTTTTTGTGTGGCAGCACTACGGGCACGTACCAGCGCAAAGGTCGTTGCATAGTCGTCGAGCCCAAACTTTCGGGCTGCTAGGCGGAGATAAAGACGCCATAAAACCATGGCGCTGGCTGCGATGCACATGAAGATGCTGCCAGCGATGACGCCGTAAAGCTTGTGGGCGTCGTTGACCTCTGTTGGTGGCGGGATGAGGCCCGCTAGTGACGCGTCGTTGGACGCCGTGGCGCCAGGCATTTCGTCAAATCCAAACGAAGGATGGGCCAACAGACCAACAATAAGCTTTTCGGCAGGGACACTAATGAGTGCTCGGGCTGTCCGAGAACCACTAAGGTAAAAAGTGGCTTAAAGGAGAAACCGGGGTTGGGCGAGCTTCCCATGAGCCGCGGGCGACCGGGCAACAATAAAGGGAATCCTCGTCATTCTTTTACTCACACCTGGGCCTGATGACGGCCTTCAAAAACCTGCTCAATAAGCTCACCGGGCTCTACTCGAGAGGCGGGTTCTTTCGAACCCGGGGGCTGTGCCGCAGCAACACGTTGTCCGACAACGAGCAGCACACGGGTCTGCGGCGCTGCGAGACGATTGCTCTCCGAATCCTTTCCCAACTTCGGACTACTTCGGAAAACGGTGGGTAGCACCGTGGTACGGGGGACAAGCGAACATTTTCCCATAATTACTGCTTGAGGGAAAAAAAGAAAGGAAAAGCAACTGCTCCTTTCGAACTCAGCAGACCACACCCGCCCACCTTCGTAATCGCCCCGAGGCGGCCTGGGGTGTCATTCTGCGGCGCAGTCTCAGTTCTCATGCAACCAAGATGACCATTCTGCCTGGGGAGGAAGGAGGGAGAGAACCGACCAATCGACGGGAGGACAGGGGCTACGACGTGCTGTTATCGAGACTGCAGCTGCTATTGGCGCGGGCCTGCCCCGGCAAGAGCCATTGCATGTATTCTGCTGCAGGTCTTCTCTCGCGTCCAAGAGAGAGAACTTTCTGTTGGCAACTGGCACTCAGGAAAGACGGGACACCGGAATGACCGAAGAGAAAGGAGGACGCTAAGGGCTTTAAGCTTCTCACGGCTAGTGCGCAACAGCTCTCGTACATTTTTACACTTGGACGGGCGCTCGTTGCTTTTTGATATATTGGCAATAGCTCGTTGTTTTCAAGACGATTATAAATGTTGGCGAGTAGCGGTCGTTCTTCCAAATCTCAGTTGTGTTGCGGTTGGAACTGCCAGGACAATGAAATAGGGGGCGAGCTCACCAAAGGTCCCCCCAGCGTGACACCCTCTCATATTAACCCCGACGCTGTGCGACTTTCAGTACCGCAAAGTCGTCAACTCTGTTGGTTAACCCTGAAGTGGCCGTGTTTCGGAGGATCTCGGCCGCCGTCGCCGCCGCCGCCCAATGAACCCACCCGCCGCGTCTCTCGAGCCATCAACCAAGTATTTCAAGCGCTACGAGGGACGGCAATGATGGTCCCCTTCACCCTGGGGGCTGCCGTTCTACTCGCAGTCTCCACGTTCCACCCCGCTGTCGCGCAGGCGTGCAACAGGAGAGAAAGCAGCGTTGCACTCCCCGTCTTGGCTCGACCAATCTCTGCTGCGGCGCTGCCACTATTGCTACCCCTATTCTTCGGATCACAGCCAGCCATGGCAGCGACACCCGAGCAGAGTCTCAGCCAGTTTATCAACTCGCTGCAGCTAACTAACCGCCAGGCCGATGAGCTGACGGCAGAGCTCCTGAAGGATCCCGCATTGGTGCCCTTTTTGGAGTCCCGCGACAATCCGGACCAGGACAACGAAAGCAGCAGCGGCAGCAGCAGCAGCAGCAGCAGTACTACAGGGCTTTCGGCCGCTTGTCGTGTACTTCGGACCACACTCGGGGCCGAGCAGTTTGTTACTGCAGAGAAGTTCACCGAACCAAATGGGACTTGGTAATTTTAGACTTTTCAATCATCCCACACTCAACAGCCCTCCTTAGTCTGAGACATCCCGTCTGGCTATGTCCATCAAAATCCCGTCATTGTATGACAACACCAACAAGAGTTGCGAGACTAATCGCCCGTGGCACACGTTGTGTGCGCGGATAACAGGTCAGCGACGACTTGGCAAAGACCCGCATGCGCCGTGCTTCCGGAAACGGCTCAAGACGTAGCGGCGGCACTCAGGACGGTACGGTTTTTCGGCGTCCGGTTCGCCGTCCGCAGCGGGGGCCACTCGCCCAATCCAGGCCACTCGAGCGTCCCTAACCCCGGCATCCTCATCGACCTGCGGCGGCTCAACGGCATCAGAGTCAACGGCCCGGACGCGAAGACGGTCACGGTGGGACCTGGCCAACGGTGGGGGGACGTCATCGCCGCCCTCGATCCGTACAAGGTTACCGTCATTGGCGGGCGATCCCCATCCGTCGGCGTCGGGGGGCTCATCCTCGGCGGTGAGTAAAACAGGACTCCCTACCCTATCCATTTATGGGCCGTCAGACGGACGGTCAGACGGTCAGAACTTTTTGCTAACTCCTGACTTGACATAAATTAAGGAGGGTATTTTCACTTCTCGCCAGAGTTTGGCCTGGCTGCCGATAATGTCAAGTCATTTGAGGTATGTAGCAGCTTAAATGTATCCCGTAATCCGTATGCCGCACACGACGGATAGGTGTGGCTGAGTTAGGGGGGATGTCGCACAGCATGTCACCTCCGAATGGCTGCATCGGTAATGTATTGCAAAGTGTCACTGGCGGCTGACCGACTGATGACCTGTCCATTTGCAGGTGGTTCTTACCGACGGCTCCATCGTGAAGGCATCCTCTTGCAAGCACCCGGACCTGTTCTGGGCCCTGAAAGGAGGCGGTCCCAACTTTGGTAGGAAATCCCGTCCATTAAGCGCTCTCCTTTCCTTTTTGAGACGCTTACCGTGCCACTCCAGGAATTGTTACCTCGTTCGAGTTGTACACCGTTCCCGTCCATGAAGTTTGGGTTGAGGGCCTCGCCTTTTCTCCGACGCAGGTTCCCGACGTCTTTGAGACGTACGCCGCTTTTCAGAAGAGCACATCGCCGGACCTGAAGGCGACTGTCAGCGTCGTCGTATCGCTTGACGTCGTGTTGGTGGCCCTCTTGTACTCGGCGCCGTCTCAGAGCAGGCCCCGGGCCTTTGCCCCTTTTGAGAATTTAACGCCCTTAGCGGTTGTCTTACCGCCGACAAACACGACCATTCTCAAATTTTCGCAGCTCTCCGCTGCGACCCAACCCAATTATGCTACCCGGTACGTTGCTGCTCAACCCCTTTTCCAAGAAGCTGCCATTTCTGACTCAGCCACGTACACAGCCATGACTACCGAGCCGTCTCGTCCAAGATCGACGCCAAGCTCTACACGGACGTGTACAACATCTGGTTCGAGCAGGCTACTAAAGTGAAGGCGGCCACGGGAGCGAACCAGACCTTCACCGTTCAGACGTTTTCAAAGAATCTCGTCCAGCAAGGAATCAAAAGGGGTGGCAATCCTCTAGGCATGCCGCTCGAGGATTTTCAATGTATGTGACACACCCCATCCTGCCCCGTTTTTGGCCAAATCCTTGCGTGCTTTGCCGCAACGAGCCGTGTACGCAACCTGTATCTCGTACATCGCGTACCACAGAACCTGTTCCGAGCTTACTCCATTTGCCACAGGCTGGACAACCCTCGTAGACTGGAACGATGCGGCCGACGACGCGGCGGTGCGCCGGGTGGGCATTGAGACGACTGAGGCGTGGAGGCGGCTGAGTACGGAGCGAGGGCTCGGTGTCGATTACCTCTACATGAACGACGCGTCGCGCGACCAGAACCCACTCGCCTCGTACGGGGCCGCGAATATCGCCCGGCTCCAGGCCGTCGCGGCTAAGTACGACCCGGCTAAGGTGTTCCAGACGCTGCAGCACGGCGGCTTCCTTTTACGCAACGTGTGAAAGTACATATCTTAAGCACCTAAACACTTGACTACTGGCGCTGGAAAAGATGTGGAGGTGCATGATCACAGTCAAAAACCTAAAACAAGTACGGCTCTCGCAGTGCGGGTCAGTGATCACCAAGTCCTTCTGCAGCGGTTCGATCAACCAGTAAGACCATTGACGCAGCCGCATATGCAGCGCACCATCTTGAAATAGGTGTTGATTGTAACCATTTTGAAATGTCTCGTCCTGGGTACCATGTCCTGTCTCGATGCATGTTCTCAGGGGACCGATGCCAATGGAGTATTTCTGGCGACTCATAGGTAATTCAGCCCTGGAAAATGGCCGAATTCGGCCCATACCAACCTTGATCATGGAGCACTACGTTGTATTCCTGCACTGACAACTCGCAGGATGCAGTGGCTGCGTCTCATCACACCCATGCGATACCACCCGCAAGCAATTAAAGCGCGCCTTGCCAAGTCGCCGCTACGCGCACCTGTACGGCACCTTTACGGCACCTTTCTGCCCAAGGTACCTTACGGGAGACGAGGTCGCTTATGTGCTGTTGATCTGCAGAAAATGCACGCCCTATGCCCGGAGACTGCACCGCCTCCAACTCGTCAGGTAACACTACATGATCTACCCGTGGGCGCCACCGCTTATTGACGCTTTGCTGGGATGCCTCCGAGACGAGCTTCCGCCCCTCGATCAAGCGGGCTAGATCGTCTTTTCGGAGCGGCACCTACGATGGTTCTGTTATGGTGACACTTAGGTCCATGCAACATGTTGCAGCAACAGCAGCTAGAGGGTACCTGAATGTACACGAGGGAGGGGTAAAAACGTGTTTCGCACTGACTGGAACGCAATGATTCACCTGGGTACCATATTTCCCGGTGTACCGTATGTTGGACCCCTGAGCTGGGCGTATGGAGCTGAGTGAGCTTTGGCTCCGAATACGCATGTGCACCGCAGATTACGAGCACAGAGGTAAATAACGGATCGGTCGCTTCTATCTCGATATTCGTCCCGTCCGACTTTCCTGCGGAGTGAAAACCAGACAGCAATAACCCAACTGTGAAAGAAGAACCAGGTCGGCATACAATGGCGCCGAAGGCGGCATCATCAGCACAACCGTCTCAGAACATCACCGTCAGCAGCGGGAAAGCAGACGGGACGCAGGACCATTCCCTGGCTCAGCAATATGGCGGCGGGCACGTCGGCGCCTGGGTCGATCGACTACCCGCGAGTGTGATCCCCTACGTGCAGCTGGCGCGCCTGAGCCCGCCTGCGGGCCTGATACTGATCTTCCTCCCTCACCTGTTTGGTATCTTGCACGCCGCCATCGTGCTCATGTCTGACGCCAACAACGGCACTGCCAGCGGCGACGGCGGCTCCGCAAACGCCAAGTTCGGACCGGCAGCGATCCTCCGGGCGTGCACTGTCACCTTCGGCGGCAGCTTTTTCTCGTCCAACGCGGCACACGCCTGGAACGACCTCGTTGACGCCCCGCTGGACCAGCAGGTCGCGCGCACGCGGGGAAGGCCCATCGCTCGGGGCGCCATCTCTCCGCGCGCCGCGTTCCTGTTTACCGCCTCCCAGGCCATGCTAGCCGCGGCCTTCCTCCTCGTACTGGTCCCCTCCACGGGCGATGCCGACGCCAACGACGTCGCCACCGCCGTATACTACGCGCTGCCCAACATCTTAGCAACCACCTACTACCCGCTTGCCAAGCGCCATACTCATCTGGCCCAGGTCGTTCTCGGGTTTTGTCTCGCGTACGGCGTCGTCATAGGAAGCTGCGCTATGGGCCTGCTCCCGTTTGGCGATCTCGCATCACTGCTCTCGTCGTCCACCACTCTTTTTCCCGAGCCATGGAAAAGCAGCAGCAGCAGCAGCAGCAGCAGCAGTAGCAGTCTGATAAGCCAGGTCCATGTCCACATCCCGACCGTATGTTTGACGGCGACATGCCTACTCTGGACGGTTCTCTACGACACCGTCTACGCGCACCAGGACGTCGTCGATGACCGACGGCTGGGGCTGAAGAGCACGGCTGTCCTGCTCGGAGGCACGCGATGGTGCAAGCCGACGTTGTGGTGCGTGCTCGCGGCCATGCTAACTTTACTGGCCGTCCCAGGACGCGCAGCCGGCATGGCGGCACCATACTATGTCTTCGCGCTGGGAGGTTGCGCGGCGTCCCTGGGCGCCATGATCCGCCGCGTGGACCTCGGCAGTCCCGCAAGTTGTTGGTGGTGGTTCCGGTACGGGTTCTGGCTGGCCGGGGGGTCAGTTGCTGCGGGGTTGGTGTCTGAGTATGTGTTGCGGGCTGCTCTGGGGTGAGCTGAGCTGAGAAAATTCATGTTGCGGTCCTTTAGAGCTTAGCATGCCTCGGGCCCCGTCTAAGCAGCTGCTCTTACAGTCGAATATCTGTCCGCGCCTTGACGGGCAAGGCTGGCGCAGGAAGCCCCGCCTGTCCTGTAGGAGAACAGCGTGCTGTCGGGCTCGTTCGTTGAGGGCTGATGAGAGCCAATTCAACCAGATATGCGCCTTTGCAAGGCTACTGGAGACCAGACAGTGACCCCCTTGCCTGAGCGTATCACTTATGCCACGTCGATGACCTTCTTACGACCGGTGTTCAAGGGGCAGCTTAAGCCAATGCACGCAGTGTCCGCATGGTTACGCTGTTGCCTGCCCATAATCATCTAGATTAGGTACGTGTAGAAGTAAACCAATGTCTTCATAAGTTGATGTTAAAATGTGTACCAGCTGGAGCACTGCCGACTTTCCTTGTTTTGTTTTCGCCCGACGTCTTTTTTCTTAGAAGCGTTGGTGTTCAGTCAGCAGGCAGCAATACCTAGACTAGATATTGAGCTACAGTCTAAGGGTGTGATTTGATGCGGTGTGACATGGACAGGGTGGGCCTACGAGTAAGTTGGCACTTTTGCTCTGAAAGCACCTGAGTTCTGGCCAAGTCCATTGGCATCATTTGTTCCTCGCTTGACACGCATTCCGGATCAAATAGCCGGGGGCAGTGCAAGCCCGCATGATTCTGAAAACCAACGATTTGAAGGTCCAGTAACACTGTGCGGCACAGTCCAACGGCTGCAGCTGCTCTGCAGGTGGCTGAACGGAGTTGGTGCAGTACCTTGATTGCACTGTATTGCATTCGGTTACATGGTAGAGTGCGAGAAGTGCTGTAGCACCTAAGTGCCTTTCCCTTGCCCACAGCCCCCAAATCATGTTTTTGGTCGGACTTTGCGGGCTCCAGAAACCGAGTGACTGCCCGAGTGTTTGCTGAGAAAGCAGCACTTGCCTCTCGGCATTGGTCTCATTTTTGGGATTTATCGCACCTCATCGCACAAGACCTAGTTAAGGGAGGTTTTGGGTGGAAAGAAGTGATGACTTAAAGGTGCCCATGTCAAACTTGACGTGACCCGAGCACAAACTTCCGAAACTGAGTTACTCAAATCATCAGAACGCTCGGCATTGATATTTCAGGCCGGAAGGAGTTCAAAAAAATAAGAAAAAGAAAAGAAAAGAAAATACTACTATCCACGGTGCTACCTGGGGAACAAGTCGATTGCAATTCTTGCTCGATTCTAACGCGGTACACCTTGGAACTCGGGGTCGAAGCAGTGAGAAAACGAATTGAGCTAGACGAGACCACTCTAGATCTAGCCGATTGCTTTACTCAACATAAACAATGTCGGGTACCATCATCATCACGGGAGCGAACAGCTCTCTCGCCATCCCCATGGTTCAGCACATTCTGTCCAAGTACCCGGGCTACCACCTCATCCTGACGGTACGCAACCCTTCAGGCGACACCGACGTCAACACGAAGCGGCTGCGCGCTGTCCTTGAACAGCATCCGGGCGTCGCCGACAAGACTTCGATCCGCGCCCTCGACCTCGCCAATCTGTCGGCTGTACACGCCTTCACCGAAGGCCTCGCCGCTGAGATCGCCGCCGGCACGCTGCCCCGCGTCGCCGCCGTCGTCTGCAACGCCTACTACTGGAACCTGGTCGACGCCCCGGTCCTGACGCGCGACGGCCTCGAGACGGCCCTGCAAGTTAATCACGTTGCCCACGCTGCCTTGGTGCTGCGCCTGCTGACGGCTACGACTTTCGCTTCCGGCGGCCGTGTCGTTTTCCTGGGCACCAACGCCACGGATCCCGGCGCCAACAGTCTCGAGAAGTACCCGCCCGTTTTGCCGAATGACCTGGACGACCTGGCTCGCGTTCCGGAGCACGTCGATTCGAGCGAAAGGGCGGGCACGGGGTTTCACCGGTATGCCCTGTCGAAGCTGGCGGTTACCATGTTTTCGTACGCGCTGAACCGAAGATTGGAAAAGGTACGTGAAACACTGATTTCGTAATGAATGTCTTGTTCTCATTTTTCTGCGCTTTCCATCCTTCCTCCTCCCCGAAACTAGCTACATAGCTAATCCTGGCCCAGGACCCTGACCTTAACACCGTCACGGCAGTGACCATCAACCCGGGCAATTTGGCCGACTCGCGCGCCCTCCAGACCAATACGCCCCGCGCACTGGCTGTCGCCCAGACGCTCCTCCTGAAGCCACTCCGCCCGCTGCTGGCTTTTGCCGACCCTACTATCCGGACGGCCGCCGCCGCGGGCACCGATGTTGCTGAGCTTGCCACGGGCCACGCCCACCCTGGCGCGCGCGGCTTCTTCACACTTCTCAAGGAGAGCAAGAGCTCTGACGAAAGTCTCAAGGTCGACAAGCAGGAGGAGGTGTGGAGAAAGACGCTGGCATGGGCCAAGGTTGACCCTAAGAACGAGAAGTGGAAGTAGGAATTCAGGACGAAGCGCGCTAGGTACGACATTAGCAAAGGGAAGTTTTCTGTTTGTTCATTCTTTTCCCTTTTTTCCTTTCAGTTATGGTGGCTGTTTTGGCTGTTTCAATCACTATAAATTGAGAATGAAGGGCACATAGCCACGGGGCAAAATGTTAGTGGAGTGTGTCGAAACCTTCCAACAGGTACCGTAGCTACCCAATGAGCTTGGTGGGTATTACTCAGATCCTCGCCTTCGACATTCCCTTCATACCCCGTAACTTCCCAAACATCTCTCTCAGGTCTGCCACGAGCGCTTCGGGCCTCTCCCACGCCGCGAAGTGCCCGCCCCGGTCGTGCACTCGCTCAAACACGACCGGCCCGAGTGTGCGGCCCCATGCGGCGGGAGGTACCTCAATGTCGAGCGGGAAGATGCTGAACCCTAGCGGGACGCCACCGATCCACCGCCGCGACCGCTCTTGCAGCTCCCGGCAGCTGTGGTACGCCTCGTAGTAGATGCGCGCGCTCGCCGCGGCGCCCGCCCGCGAGAAGAGGTATAGGCTCACCCATGTGAGCACCTCATCGTCTTTGTCTTGGTTTGCCCACGGGTACACGTCTTCGTCGGACCACTCGCGCAGCTTCTCGTACACCCACGCCAGCAGCCCGACGGGTGAGTCGGCCAGCGCAAATCCCACCGTGTGCGGGCGTGTCCCCTGTAGCACGTTGTAACCCATGCCTTCGCGTTGGAACCAGCGGGTGCGCTCGACACCGGCGCGCTCCAATGCAGGGTTGCGGAGGCGATCGAACAGGGACTGGAGGTAGAGGAGCGGGTGCCGCGTCAGCGTCGGCGGGTGGGCACGCACAAAGTTGATGTGGCTCGCCAGGAGATGGCTCGGGTATTGCAGGGCCATGACGCGCGTTATGGGGAGGCCCCAATCGCCGCCCTGGGTAGCTGGCGGAAACAATGTGGTTAGTGGAAAAGGTAACAAAATTAACAGAATGGATAAGAACGGCCTGGAATTGTGAAGGGCATACCGTATTTGTCGTAGCCGAGCTGCAACATGAGCTTGTGGATGGTTTCGGCGTACTGGGCATGGCCAAAATCCGGTTTCGTAACTGCCTCGGAGAAGCCAAAGTTTGGCAGAGATGGGACAACGACGTTGAAGGCCGGCTGCGAGTCATCTTCGGGCTCGGTGAGGAGCGGAAGCAGCTTAATGGCTTCCCAAAAGCCCCCAGGCCCTAGTCGAGGGTCAGTATATTGCTCATTTGGTACGAGTTTGGCAATAATCCCAAGACTCACATCCGTGGCAGAAGAGAAGCGGGATTGCGTTCGGGCGGCTGCTCTTTTGGTGAAGAAAGTGAAGTTCAAGTTTCTCGAATCCGTCAACTTCAACCGTGGTAGTGAAGTGCGGCAATTGGTTCAACTTTGCTTCGTGCTGACGCCAGTCGTATCCATCCTTCCAGTAGGCGACCAACCGTTTAATGTCTTTCAAAGGCGTTCCGTATTTCGGATCGTCGCTAAACGAGACCTCATCGGGGAATGTGGTAAGAGAAAGCTTTGTCCTGAGTTTCTCGAGCTGCCCGTCTGGAATGTCGATCTTAAAAGGCCGTATTCCCGCCATGCTCGTGTAGATTTCTGGGTGTTGAATGATGAGATTCAGTTCGGGATTACTAAAATACCTCGTTTTTGGTTGGGGTACATGTACTGTGGCCAAGTCCGGGGATGTCCGTGGCGCATCAAAGCTGCTCTTGCATTTTACGTACCTCCTTGATTGGTGTTTCCGCCTCCTAAAGCTCCTCTTATCATTCCTTGAAGAGCACCCCCGACAATAGCTGGAGGGCGTGGATTAGAAATCCAGAAGTCCTATGTATTGCCAAGGGCGTATGCCCAGATAATTGTATCCTGTAGACTCGACGTCGGAGATCATCAGGTAAGCGATGCAACTGTAAGCTGTATGTACCCCAATTCTCCTAGACCTCTCAAAACGTCTTGAGTAGCCGTCTATCAGTTCCTGTGCGTCATAGTCCCCGCCAAGGCTTTGTGACGCAGAGGCTCGATCATGTAGTACCTATTCAGCTATTGTCTAAAAGGGAGAATTGCATTACCAACAGCAAAATGTGGGGTTCCTTCAATATTTTCGAAGAATCCGCTTTGGGATTGAGCAAGTCTGAGGAGTGTTTCGTGGCTAGAAGCTCCTGTTTCCAGTGATCCGTAAGTGCGCTCCATCCAGGGCCGCCTGCAGAGCACTGTTTTACTCCGGGACCATCAGTTGCAGGCTAAAAAAATTAACTATACAAAAAAGAGAGAAAAATTCGGGTTTTGCAAATATTGGCGTTTGGTAAGGGAGCAAGCGATAGGTTCATAATAGGAGCGATCTAATTCAACTCTGAATCAGCAGCACAGGTGCTTGTGATCTTGTTTGGCATCAAGTCCGTCGAGCTTGTCGAGGGCGAGGAGTTGGGGGATGAAAAGAAGGAGAACAGAAGGGGAAAATAATGAGAAAAGACATAGTTAGCTATAGTTACGGACTGTTCTTTGTCTTCGAACATCTTGATGAGGGCCCAAAGGGCATAGGACATTCCTTTATTTAATTATCACTTCTCAGCTATGTTGACAATTCAGCGCGTTAGACTGGTTTGAGTACCAGATTCGTAGGCAAGCGAAGTCGCTGGTTCATGTGTAGCGGACACTGATACGCCCACCATAGAAAGCCTCGTCCAGTGTTGGGAATTGGAAACTGTAAATCATGATGCTCGAGACTGCCCTGCTTTTACATCTCCAGTGCATTGACTGGGCAACCGATGTTGTAACGACACTAATACTGTTGGCGAATCAAGGCGAGGACGACTGTGTTTGGCCGACGCTTAGAACTGCTTGCACCTTGACGGACTCGTTTGATATGAACATTGGGACCCTAAGCGGATGCTGCACGAAGTGAGCTTGAAGAAGTCCTTTCAGACGCTTGATATTCAAGCAAGGTTTAAAAGAGATGTGAACAGTCTTCCAAAAGTGGCACGTAAGGACCATAGGAAGGTCGAACTTTGGTGGGGTTAGGGTTGCCCGTACTGAGATGCGAAATGTGGGCGGCTGGGAAGGGAATGGCGCGCTTCGATCAGGAGCCGAGCAGTAAAACCGTATTTTACGCTGTAAAAACCCCCATCTCCGCACCAAGACGCGCCGGCTCAGTGGGCCTAACACGCCAAAACGCGCCCAGAAATAGGCTTTTCTGACCGAATCGCGTCCTGCAACAGGTTCAGCCACGGTCGCGGTCCCGCAGACACGACCACGACCTGCAGCTCCTAAATATCAAAATCCCCACCACCCCGGCACACTTTGGTCTCCTTCGACCAGGCCACTTCTGCCAAATTCCAAACCGACAACAGGCGATTATTTTTTTGTGGTTCTTGTCCGATCGTGCATGCCTGTTTTTATTGAGCACTGGCTTTTCTGCTCTTGCTTCTCCGGCCTGACCTGACTTATACGGTAACGCGCTACCTTGTGCGGAGTGAGAGGGCCCATTTGACGCGTTTTGTCGTGACCTACCGCGGTCCGAGTCCGACACGCACGCTTCAGGATATTCCTGACCTCTGTCGAAACTCCTTATCCACAGCAACTGTCATGATCACAGCTTAAAGAGGGTTGCAATATGGACTCTTCCCCGTCGTCAAGCAAGGCCCCGGAGCCTACGCTGCCAACCGCAGCTGGCGTCAAGCGGCCTGCTCCTTCGCTCCTCCCGGCATTCGAGCCGCTGTCTTCCTCGCCTGGACTGCCGCGACCTTCGAAGCGGCACGCAAGTTCCAATGCTTTCCTTAAATACCCCACGCCGGCTCCCACCTCGAGCACCGGTATTCTCTCGTCGAGTCCCCCGCGTCTCGGCTCGCGTCCGGTCCCGCGTCGGACCCAATCGACAGTATCCGAACGCGCCCCGCTCAGCAGTGTCCCGTCGGTGGAGCTCAACGAAAACGGCGAGACAGTCCTCATGGGCCGCTCCAGCAGCTCGTCCCACTATCAGCTCTCTGCCAATCGTCTCATCAGTCGTGTTCACGTCAAGGCTCGTTATATTGCGGCGACCAACCCGCTGGAGCCCAACAAGATCGAGATTGTCTGTAACGGGTGGAACGGGCTGAAGCTGCACTGCCAGGGGCAGACGTGGGAGCTGGCCAAGGGCGACTCGTTCACGTCGGAAACGGAAGGTGCTGAGCTCATGGTCGATGTCCAGGACGCGCGGGTATTTGTGCGGTGGCCGCGTCGTGATAAGGACCATGACGCGCTGGGCCATCTGACCGATTCGACTTGGGACGAGTCGCCGCGCCCGCGGGTTGCAAGGGCCGGATCCGAGTTGCAAGGCAGTCCGCTGAGGAGAACAACGCGTCTTGCGAGCCCCGAGTCGCCCACGCCGGCCAAAGCGTCAACATCGAGCGCAAGCTTCGACAGTCTGATTCCACGTGGTAACGAGCAGGACGACGCCCCCGTGGAGATCTACGAGGATGCTAGCGCCGACGAGAAGTCTCCCAAACCCCGTGATGCCGGCGCAGCCAGCTTCATGACCCAAGTGGCAGAGAGCTTCTCGAGCGACCTGAGCGACCCCCAATCAGACGAGGAAAACGACCCCAATGAGGAGAATGACCTCATTGCCCAATCATTTGGCCCGTTCAACACCAGCATCTCGGGCCGTTTCGCGTCCTTTCCGTCCGCAACCACTCCAAGGAAGCCACCCGTCTCGCGCAACCCGCTGGCCGGCGTGCTCGAGTCCTCGCCCTTGCCCGCGCCCTCCCCCCTCGGGCCAGCAGACGCAAACTCCTCAACGGCAAGCGTGCCCCCAGAACCCACCCCAGCATCGCTCACCGGCCTGAGCGTTGATGAAGTTTCCACCATCACCAACCACATGATCAACCAGCTGGCCTTTTCGCGGCTGTCGTCGACGCCGTTGTCAACCATCATGAACAACCTGCCGCCGGCGGAGCGCAAGGCGGTCAACAAGGAGCAGTTGCGCGTCCTCATCGAGTCGACCCCCTGCGTGGGAATCATCCGGCGCCAGGGCAAGGACGCGGCCGGCAAGCCGCTCGAGAGCGAGTACTACTACACGCCCGAGCTCGACACGGACGAGCAGAGGAGGCTGGCCGTCACGGACGGGCTGCGCAAACCCAGCCTGAGAACCTGCCGGAAGCAGCACAAGGTGAGTGTTCATCATCTTTTCCTCAACCTCCTTTTACCACCCTTCTTCTTTTCGTGACCATTTGCTTTAAAGATGGAAGACTAAACTTACCTTTGTCCTGCAGCAATACTATTGGAAGCGCCCCAAGACTCCTTGAATCACCACCTAAACCCGTTATTGCCAGAGTGGCAGGCATTTGGAGTATCCGTATCATAGCGATGCGTCAAAATGCCGCCGCCCGAGGAAAGATGGCTTTCGCGTCGCTTGTGCTTGGGAGGATCCCAGATACCCCATTTCCCTCTGTCACAATATTTGCTGGATCTCCTTCTAGCCCCCGTCCGTGTTCCTCTATCTGTTTGCTTTGGGAGAAGCTGCATAGCGCATGGCGTAATTTTGTTGTTGTATAATTGCTTTTGCGGTCCTTGCTAGCCGGGGCGTCGTGTGGAACTTGCAAACGGAAAACTGCGAATGGAAAGTTGCGGAAGGAGGACTAGGTTGGGTTCTCCGATAAGATCGAAGAGAAAAGGAAAAGGAGGGCGGTTATGCTGGGATTTGTGCGTACGGAGGAGGGACCGGATGGGTTTTGATGTCGATGTATTCATATGAAGGGCCAAGAAACCACGATTGAGCCATTTTCTGTTTATTCACGGTTGCTCGGGGTGATGGCTCAATGAGGCATCGGCTGTATCGTCACCGACATGGGATAATACGACGCGCAGAGCGTAGGTACTCTTTGATGGTCAACAAGCGTTTGCGAAGTTGAGACTGAAGCCGTTGGGTTCCAGGCCTGCAGCTGTGTCGGATGACCCCACTCGTCTGCCCCACTTGCCGCTTCCAGTAAGTGACAAGGGTGCCGGTCCTAGCCTATTGGGATCGTTATCTGCGATAAGCGGAAAAATGAGTTTTCCGGATAAGCCCAAAATTTCTTGGTGAACTTGACCTGGAAGGCGGGCAGAGAAAACAGAGGCATTGCGATTGAGATTGCGACGAGCATCATTGCCAAAGTCGAGACTAAACGAAATGTCTAAACCAACGGCTGTTACGAAGGCCTCCGATGCCTCGGTCCCTGTTGACCCCGAACAGACTCTCAAGGCCTGTAAAGCACTTGTCGCCCACATCAAGAAGACGGCCTCGGAACCGCGCGACGACGGCAAACCGAACCTACTTGCTGACGAGGAAACTACAATTGCTGAGACGCCCGTCTGGCTCACGCTCACGACGAAGAAGCATATCCATGACTCTCACCGTATGTGAATTTCCACGCGCTGTGTCAGCTGCATGCAAGAGACGGATTCATTGTGGCCGCGCATCGTCGCCGGCTGTGCCCCCCTGCTATCCTCAACAAACCTTTCACAAACCGCCCTCATACCCTTTACTGACAAGGTTTTCAACCAGGGCTCCAACCGGGAAAGATTGTTCTTCCCAACCCCCTGAACACCAACGATGAGCTCAGCGTTTGCTTGATAACGGCCGACCCCCAGCGGTGGTACAAGAACGCGGTCGCCGACGAGTTCCCGGAGGATCTGCGGGCCAAGATTGGCCGCGTGATTGATATCAGCCACCTGCGGGCCAAGTTCAAGGCATACGAGGCACAGCGCAAGCTCTTCAGCGAGCACGATGTCTTCCTCGCCGACGACCGCATCATTAATCGCCTACCCAAAGCGCTAGGCAAGAGTTTTTACAAGACGACTACGAAGCGGCCCATTCCGGTTGTTCTAATGGCACCGAGACCAAAGGTCGACGGCAAGCGGGTAGCGGCGCCCAAGGGAAAGAAGCAGAAGCGCGACCCTGCGGAGAACGTCAACGCTCGGCCGATTCCCGAAATTGTGGCCGAGATCCAAAAAGCTATTGGCGCCGCGCTGGTCCATCTCAGCCCGTCTACCAACACAGCGATCAAGGTTGGATACGCCAGCTGGGAGCCCGAGAAGATCGCGGCCAACATCGAGACCGTGGTGCGGGAGTTGGTTGAGCGGTTCGTCCCGCAGAAGTGGCAGAACGTGCGCAACTTTTACCTCAAGGGCCCTGAGACGGCCGCCCTCCCCATCTATCAGACCGACGAGCTTTGGCTGGACGACTCGAAGGTGGTTCCGGAAGGACAACAGCCCCCGAGCGCACTTCCGGGCAAGGGGCAGAAGGCAATTGGGGAGAAGCCCAACATTGGCAAGAAACGCAAGTCGCTTGATGGGGAGTCCGAGCCGGCCGCACAGGAGCCGCCGAAGGAGGAGCGCCCGAAGAAGAAAGCTAAGAAAGTCGTGCCGGAGAGCAACGATGACAAGCTTGACAAGGAGATCGCAGAGAGGAAGGCCAAGTTGAAGAAGCAGAAGAAGGCTGCGGCGAACAAGGCTGAAATCTAAGGACATCAACCGGGGTGGACTATGGAGGCAGGACTGCAGCCGTCGGAATTAACGGCTTCACTCGGCTTTGCATCGTATTTGGAGTTTGGAGTCCGGCAAGAGGAAAAGGCGGGCTAATGGTTGTCGAGACATTTCCTGGACCTAGAGGCTGCTAGATTGGTTGTCGAGTTACGTTTGATACTCCTGAATTCGCATCGTTTAGTATCATCCTTCTATGTTCCGATTTTGGTAAAGTCGGGCCTGTCCGGAACTACTCGGCCAGAGATTCCGGAGTTAAGGGCCAGCAGAATCTCTGGTTCGATGTTATTCGATCCGGCTTCCCAGCTCCCAGTCTCAAGAAGTGATCCACTGAACTTTCCATCACCTTCAGTATCACAGTGGTTCTTCTCAACATCAGTAGTCCTTGCACCTAGTATCGCATTAGATGAGATTATCGTTGCCGGGCTTTTTTTTTGTGCCAGAACTTGGTACTTCCAAGCTCTCTCGTTGAGGCTCTGTCCGTTCATGTTGCCAAGCGAGACATTTTCGAGGCAAGAGACCCACACACTTTGCGGAGGCGGGGCCGGGTGCAGGTAAGTGGGGCGCGGCTGGTCGGGTACCATCTTCCCATCATTCATTTATCGCGGATTTCGCTCTCAGTGTTGCTACTATACAACGGAGATGCGAGATTCGTCTGTCAATTAATTTTGCCCGTCCTCGAAGGCACGCAACATTGGAGACGGGGTATCTGGTCGCCTAGGCGAACACCTTCGAACAAGAACTCTTGACCCCACATGCTTGCGGAAAACGCGCCTGTCTTGGGAGTTAAAATTCGAAAGGATTTCGAGTCTGACTATCAAAACAACCAGAGAGAGGCGTCAGAACAACTGCCGAAAGACAAGCCAACACACCAAACCCCGGCCCCGCACCAGACATTCCAGGTTGCCGCCACCTCCAACTCCGCTCGCTCCCTGGGGCACACATCACATTGGGGAGGGGAGTACCCATGCAGTGCCATGCCTACGGGTACCCAAGGTACCGTAACAGAGAGGCAAGAGCACCAATGTTGCATGAACTCACAGTCTCAACGGCCTGCAGCGTATCATCCAAGATGTGAGATCATTTTTTCGAGTCGTATTGTCCCTGGCATAACTTCATATTGCCAACAGCCCGGATCGATCACCTGAAGAGATGTGAGGGCAAAAACGCGAAACGAAGCCCTGGGCTTCCGTCGGGTTTGTTTTCGTTTTGTGATTATCAGCCGTGGTGGTCCTTCCCGTGCCCCTCTTCACCAGCAAGTCCGACCCTGGCGGAACCAGGTCAGGATGATAGCTGGCCAACGAACCTCGAGTGGCGTCCTGCTGTGTAATGGCGGAATGCCGTTTGTGGCCCGACAGGGGACGTCGGTGCGGGTGCTTAGTGTGCTTCGGTTCCATAAGTTGGGTTGTCCAGCCTCCACGAGACCCCCAACTCCACATCTTCTCCAGTAGTTTCCCCCTCCCTCTCATACACCAGTGCGCTGGGTTTGCTACTTATCCTCCTCGCACACCATTTCTGACATCCGAGTTTCCTCAAGCCTCGATTGGCTCCGCTAAGAGCGCGGCTGCCTGTTCAGGAATCTGGTCACCCACCGGCACGACTAAGCACACTGGATGGGATACTGCCGGCGTTCCTCTCCGGATGGAGAATGCACCCAGTATGTCTGACGGGATCGGCAGATGCGCTCCTACAATGGTCGCCGCGCGGGCCCCCAAATCGGTACCTACCAAGTCCCAGGTTCGCCGCGCGCGACTCATGTATGGATGTACTTGCCCGCCCACCACACTGTAACATAAAGTCTCCCAGAGACCGACTACCCGTGCAACTTCAACAGTTGCGCATGCACTCGTCGACCTCCCTCCCTAATACGGTCAAGTAACAACTGCACATACCCGACCAACGGTTCAACACCGGCGGCAAAACTCCAACCACCTCAACATCGCCATCATCAACCATGGGCGTCATCAACGCTCAGACGGACGCTTTGCGTCCCGGGACCTTGGTGGCCACCGCCCTCGCCTTCCTCGCAGGACATTGGGCCCTCGTCCTTGTCGGCACCCTCCTTCTCCGGGCTCTATACAAGCGCTACGCCTCGCCGTTGCGCCGATACCCCGGCCCCGTGCTGGCGTCAGTCAGCCGGCTGTGGAAGGTGGCGTCGACAGCCTCGGGCCAAACGCACCTGGATCACATCGCGCTGCACCGGCGCTACGGCCCCGTGGTGCGGATCGCGCCAGGGGAGGTATCGGTGGCGAGCCCGGAGGCAGCGCGGGCGCTGCTGAGCGCCGGGAAACGCTTTTTCAAGACGCCATTTTACGCCGTCTTCCCGCCGCCCGAGAACCCGGACATCTTCACCGAGACGCGCGAGGACGTCCACGCCACCAAGAAGCGCGTCGCCAACGTCCCCTACAGCATGGCTGCCATGCAGCAGCTGAGCCCTTTCATCGACGACACCATCGAGCTGCTGGCACGCAAGATTGAGACGTTCATCGACAAGGAGCCAAGGGGTGTGTTCAACCTCGGGGACTACCTCCATTACTTTGCGTTCGACGTGTTGGGGGAGGTGGCGTTCAGCAGGAGTTTTGGCTTCTTAGAGGAAGGGAGGGATGTGGACGGGGCCATCAAGACGATCGACAACTCGCAGTGGTACAACGGGCTCGTCGGGCAGGTTCCCGAGCTGGATTATCTCCTGCGTCGGAACCCGCTGTGGCAGTTTGTGCCATGGCTGAGCACGAAGAACGCCCTGATCACCAGGATGGCCTTAGAGGAGATGTCGAGGCGGCAACCGTTTGACAAGGACAACGGAGGGTTGCTCAGGACCGGCGATGGGCGCCAGGATCTGATGGCCAGCCTGATTCAGGGGTACCTCAAGGATCCGCAGCGGTTTGGGGAGAAGGATGTCTTTTCCGTTGCCCACGGCGCGATGTAAGCCGATTACACTCTTTTCCCTTTTCCTTTCTCTCTTTCTTTCTTCTTCCATCGTGTCACTACCAAAATGGCGTCTTAACACTTCCCAGCTTCGCGGGCTCCGACTCGACAGCCTCCACCATGCAGTCCTTCTTCTGGCACGTCCTCAACGCCCCGCCCGTCTACCAGTCCATCCTACATGAACTCGAGCAGGCAATCGGGGAGGGCGCTATCCCTGCCGAGGGAAACCTCACCTGGAACCAGGCGCAGAGCCTGCCCTACCTGCAGGCCTGCCTCAAGGAGGCTATGCGCGTGCGCCCAGCCGTTGGGCTCAATATCACCCGGCTTGTGCCGCCCGAGGGCGCCGAGCTCGACGGCCACTTCTTCCCCGGCGGCACGACCGTCGCCTGCAATGGCTGGGTTTTGCACCGTGACAGGGACATTTTCGGCCAGGATGCGGACGATTACAGGCCGGAGCGGTGGCTGGAGGACGAAGAAAAGGCCAAGAAGATGGAGCGGTACATGTTCCAGGTACGTTTTGCCAAGCCTAATCAGCTCACTGTTCTGATTTGATTATGACATCTTGCTTACCTACCTACCTTCCCAGTTTGGCGGCGGAAGTCACTTGTGCATTGGCCGAAACCTGGCACTCCTGGAAATCAACAAGGTCGTTCCACGGTTGCTGCGCGACTACCGGTTCGAACTGACGCACCCAGGACGGCCGCTCAAAGTGCACGCGTCCTTCTTTGTGGTGCAGTCGGGTTTGGAAGTGTATATTAGGAAGGCATAGGTATCTAATCAAAGTGGGCGGCGTTCTTGAATCGGCAGCGGGGGACGCAGACCGCCAATGTGGGATGAGTCCCTGCATTATAACCTAGCCTTTACAAATTAATGTGTCAATGATTTTTTTCAGAAAAAAAGAAAGTGAAAAAGAAAAAGAAACTGGTGTGTGCATGAGCTAACTACGCGCCATGGAAATTTTAAAACGAAAATGCCGCCCATGCGTGGTTTGGTGCGACAAGCTTCTAGAAATTGTAACGGGCTAGGCCCGTGACAGGCCTCGGCAACCCTCGGCCCTCGCTAACCCTGAGGACCTGACCCTAAGATGAAGTCATTCCCAAGTCACGTACAGATGAACGTGCCCTTTCCTTTTTCATTAATAAAGGGCCCACGATTTTCAGAATTTTCTCTCTCCTTTTCTCCTTCCTCCTCTAAGCTTGGTATACTCGTAGAGTCGTCATCAGATAGTTGCAATATACTCCCTGAGACCGTTACAGAAATTAGGAATTAAGTTCAACCAATGATAATACAATACGAATGCAATGCTGAACAAAAGTTGTCTCGTAACGACCCAATACCGGTGAAGAGTCGCGATCCTACTCAAGTGCCCTACTTCAGACCGCCTTCGTGCCGCCGCACACTTTTGGCCAGCCAGTTTCGGTCTGGAAACCTCCACTGCTTCGATAGAGACAAACACAACCACATCACCACATCTCCTCTCCTTGCTTGTGTATAGGTCATCGTGAAATGAGATTACTTCTGCGTTTCTTTGGTTATCGAGGCCGCTGTGTCGTGGCCGAACCACCGCGGCTTATTTGGGCGCGTTCAGCCGTCTGACAACCCTGCTTCATATAAACATTATTTGACTATCATTGCATACAGCTAAACGAAGCTGAAGGGGTCAGCAGAGACTTGAACAAGGCTCTACTCACACGTAGACCCGCCCGCTCATTTTTCGCTCAAACTGAAGCAGGCCGCTTTTGCCTTAGACCGTCGGTCTCTGGCTTCTAGGTAGCGAGCTGCCTGATGCAGGGAACGAAGATTTGTTCTCTGAAAAGCGAACGAGTGGCTGCGGTCCATAACAATGGATTGTTCTGCGCCGCTGTTGGCAAAAGCCGGCAATTTTGGTACGTTTGGTGTCTTCCAATCTGTCCAGCACTGAGCGGAGCAAAGCCTGAACATGTTCTTTTTTTTTCTTCCTTCTCAGCCTGGACCGATCTAAACAACGAAGCAGCTATGTGCCGCTGAGGCCGAGCTCTTGAAGCTGCCGGAGGAGGGATATCGGACGGCCTGCGAATAGATTGTAGAAGAAGTTTGAATGAACCAGTTCCAGGGGAAACGTTGGAAACAGACTCAGGTGAAAATTGGGAGAGAATGCCATGGTGGAAGTGTCACACTGAGACGTCTAGTCCGTGAAGTATGAGAGAATGCCCAAAGTGCTCGTACATTTCAAAGATACTAAAGATGAGCACATGTAACTACGGGGCAAGAACTGCACGTTCTCTGAGCCGAAGGCCTCGGATGACTCTCAACATGCTGCCGCGCCGCTAGACTCCCAATAGGATGCATGTATCAATTTCGTGATCATACCGGATGCCCGTCAATCCTATCTGAGGTCGACTACTGGGTTTCAGAGCTGCGGAAAGGCGGCGGCTTATACATCTGCATACACACTCTGAGACGGAGTGGCTGTTGTCGAGGATGGAACCGGGAAGGCTGCCACGGGCTTACGGAACCAACAACGTCCAAGCTATATGAAAATGAGATGAACCCTCAACGCTGACATTGTAGTAGAGATTCAGAACTAAATAAGTGATCCGTCAGCATGACATTTATCTCAGGTTTGAGCTTCTTGAGGAGTCGTTTAAAGGTGCTGGTGCCTGGCGTTCCCGGATTTCAAGTCCCTCTGATAATTAACCCCAAACCGTAATGTGCCAAACAGATTAACATCCATGGCCCAGGCAATACAGCAAGTTTGCGGTCCGCTGCATTTTAGCACTTAGGCTGGTACATAACTATAATCTGCAATGGAGTAGGAGAGACAGGATGCTAGCGGGCGGGAGCGAAAAATGGAAGGATGCCTATGAAGCAATGCAAAGAACAGGTAACTATCACAACAAAACAGAGTCAAAGAATAAAAACTGAAAATGAAATGAGAATAGAGATGTGGGTTTTAAAAAAGAAATGCCAAAGACTGTTCCCACGTTTCTGATGGTCCAGAATCATCCTAACTGCGCCAATTTTTTTTTTTTTTTTTTTTTTTTTTTTTGCATTTTGCATTTTGCGGTGTCTCCAAAGACAAAACGCGAACTGCGCGGTCACTCGAGCTAAAACACCTATTCGTCACGGTCGAATTCCCTATGAGTATAAACAGCTAGCAGCGTACGCCACATGGAACAAATCAAGATCATGGAGTCGGCAGGTGCTGATTTTGCCCTCTTCAGCTGCCACTTGCGCAACTACCGATATCAGGTACGTAGGCTCCGACTAAGAATGGATGTATCTGCATTTCCAGGCATGTGTATACCCGTATGTACGATACACAAACTTGTTAACCATTCGAGCACGTCGAGATCACCTCCCCCCCTTGTTGGTTGTCCGCCGCCACCCAACCTGAAACACGTCGGGGGCATGCTGAGCACAAGGAATTCCATAGCCAAGCGCCCTTTTAGCAAGTAACGCAGCGGAAGTTGCAGCACTTGAGGTAACTGCTCGGTTCGATGTGTCCAAGCGGTTTTGTGCCAGAATCCTTGCAGTTCTCGCACGACCTGCGCACGAACCCCTCGCAAGCCTCACCTCAGGTGGCCAACGGCGGTCCATTGGGGTAACCCGCCTCTAGAAAGTGGGGAAGTGACGCTGCGTTTCTCGTTCTAAGAGGCGAGTGGCTCGGGGCGAGATGTCCGTAACGGCGAGGCAATCCCGGAAGAGGGGAATACGTAGTGGCGTTGAACCCGGCTTCGCCTGCGGCGGCGAAGTTGTCCAGCAAGGCAGTAACTCTCAGGATGAGGGTGAACAATGTGGCCACGATCGGGACCTTCATCATGGTAATGGGATTCGCGCGGCTACATAGGAGCAGTGTAGTGTTATCTAAGATGTTGTGATGTGGGAGCGGAATGTTTCGGCAAGATAGGGAGACTGGGGGTGAGGACGGCATCGGGCACCGTTTTTATCTTCACCGGACCGTTGATGCCTTTATCATGAAGTCCTCAACGTAGCAAAGTTTGCTAAACTACCTATCCAATGGATGCAAAATGCACACGCCGTTCCTAATCGCTCGACTAGAGGAGAGTCTCACTGTGTTATCGCTGGGGAGCCTGGAAGGCCCAAACAAATGATTGGTTCTCTCAGCTAATTCCAGAACAACAGGGCAGTCTCCTTTTGAGTTTGTGACGGTAAGGCCAGCTTCAAGGCAGCTTACCTTATGGCGTGTAGGCTCACGCAGTTCAAGGGTTAGGTTGACTTTCCAACCTCCAGCGCTCTCACCGCCCGTGTGGAAGTATTTATCTAATATAAATAGCAAGAATATAAACTACAGGCAGACTCAACATCTACCTCGCAACAACGAGTGGGTCAAGGGTTGAGATGGATGGGTCGGGGATGGGGCGGGTGAGTAAGGACACCGGGGGTTATGTCAATAATATATTTGGGTATCACGAATTTAGCTTCTGTTGCTGGGGAAGCTGCGGACCTATCCTAAAGTTTGAGCTTAAAATTATGCATCGCGACATGGTTCTACAAATATTGGGTTACGGCGTGCAAGAGGCAAGTATGTCAGATTAGACTATGTAGTAGATGCCAGCTAAAATGCCCACATGAAGCTAGCCCTAAAGGCCTGTATCATGTTTTCAAAGAAACTGTTGGCAGACTATCTGCCCACGCAGACATAGTACCCTTCCAATAGGGCATCGCAGTCGATCTGGTAGGAACCGTTTTTAGCAAGAGGTCTATGGATTCGGGTGCGCAATTGCTGTTCACTGGGATCGGAGATGGTTTCACTTACCAAAGGGTTGAGAGAGTAGCTAATGGCGCACATTAGTAAGGTTTCTGATCAGAAGCACGGGGAGGGTGACGAGGAGAAGTGTCCAGGAGTATCAGACAGGCGGAGAAAGTTGAGGCCGCAAGGTACAGGGGAGGACGGGCCGAAACTTACAAATCCAACAGTGAGAGTTTATTGCGAGTTGCAATGCTGCGGCAGGTGTCGTTGCTTTCGATTCGATCGTAATTTTTGCCTGCAGTGTGTAACGTCGGCCGTCAGCGTCTCCTTTCGCTCCTCGCATCCTTCATCTCAGTTGCCCAAGAAGTAAATTCTGAATTTTCCGAGCGGTGTCCGGTACAAATGTCAGATAGGCTAGTAACGATAAACTTACAGTTCCTAGGAGTCCCCGGCAGCGTAGGCCTACCCGTGGGCAGAGCGGTCGTAGTCGGCTTGCTTGTCGTCGTCTTGGTCGGGGTGACGATACAGACGCCAGAAGTAATCACACTCGTCGAGGTGACAATGCGGGTAAGGGTGTCCGTGGATATCGAAGTAACGCTCACTGTTTGCGTGCTGACGCTGGTAATGATGGTGGTGAGGCGGATGATAGAGGTGCTTGTGACCGTGGCAGGTATCGTAGCCGTCTCGGTAACCGACGTGATGCTGGTGACGGTGACGGTGACGGAGGGTCCCCCGGGAGACCCCGTACCGCCATCGCAGTTGCCGAAAGCCTCTTGACAACCATCACCGCAGTATTCAGCGGTGCCGCCGCAGAAACCATGCACCGAGCAGCAGTCTCCAAACCTTGACCCTGCGCAAGTGATGCCCTGTCCGCAGGTGCCATCAACGCTTACGTCGAGCCCCGGAGGTTCGCTGTCGTCTGTATCCTGGACGCAGTAGGTTTCACCGGCGACAAGTGAGGAGCAGCTTGTCACTGAGTCGTTGAATCTGAGGAACTCGGCCACCGTGATGCCCTCGGCCGCTGCGATGCTGGCGCATGTGTCCCCTTGCTTGGCGGTAACACTGCGTGTGCAAACTGCGGCAACTTGGTGAGAGAACCCAAGAGCCAAGAGCAAGAGACTCCTGGCCAAGACTGAGGCGACCATGTTGATGCTTTCGAGAGTATTGTCAGAAGACTCAGGGTCTGGGATGCCTACCCCAAGTACCTATGCAGTCTGGTTACGAGCATATAAGTAACTAGGCCTCGTGCTTGCGAACCACCTTTGGATTCTGGGACTATTCGCCCACACAACAGGACCCGACCCAGCGCTGGCCGGTGAGCCATGGTTTCGTTGCCGACTATTGTGTCCGCGATGGTACCTTAATTACGAAGACAATGTAGAATTCCGGGGACAGCCAGCACTGTTTCCCATTGTAGCCCTAGAGAGGAACGTATTACAATTCGTCAGCCTTTTCCCAGCACTCGACCTGTACCACCTCCCCGTTTCCCGGAATGGACCGGGTGGTGCGGTAGGAAAGGCGATTGCGCACGAGATGGGGTATATTAATAGCATGCACTATTGAAATCTTGCCTCTACCAAAATCCTGAGCGGGTGTTCGACAGGGAGGCAATATGTGGGTAAACATGGCTCCAGAAGAAGCAATTTACAAGATGCACGGTCGCCCGTATGCCGTTTGTTGAGCCACAAAAGCGCGCCAACAGGCTAATGTCATATGTACGTACATACATGGCTCTCGGCTGCAGTTAGTTTCCGACAATGCTCGCAATCGGAGGTCTAGGTCTCTGGGTCGCATATAAACTGGAGCTGAACATCTGCAGTAATGTTACCTCTCAGCCAGCTTGTCACAGTGAGGTAACGAGTAATCTCGTGTTCAATAGACGAAATATGGGTTGTGAAACGTGACATTCCAGATTCGCTCTGGCTCAGCTATGGCGATAGTAGCAGTGGCAGTCTTCAGGTACTCTGGCCGATAGTTTAGAAACTTTGGGAGTTCTTTAAACTTGCTCACTGTAGCTTCTGCCTTGCAAAGGGGGAAAAGTTCGGTCAACGGTTCAGATATTAACAACTTACACAGCGCTCGAATGACTGGAAAGGCACCTCAGCCGGTGCCGACAGAGCAGGCGAAATTGCCCATTCAAAAAAAAAAAAAAAAACCACACTCCAATTGTCCGGACTGGGATTCGGCAGACTCTCATTACCAGGCCATGCTCCTTCTATAAGTTTTAATGGTTAGGTCATATCAACCCATTGCCTGAGAGGTGACCCAATCGCACCGTTGCCATGTCCAGCTCGCCTTATCGCAAGCATATCCGCAACGCTTCCCTTAATCAGCCCCACAATCTCCTGGGTATCTTGTAACGATCATCGCCTCGATCTTAATGCGGGGCATCGCTCGCTGCCATCATTTTAGTCATGATTACACGTTTCAGTTGATCGTAGCCCATCCTTGACACGCAATCGTGCCAATTAAGGACCTCAAAATCCACCTCTTGCTTTCCCACCTAATCAGAAACACGGAGCCGCAGATCAGCTTCTAACGCTGACCGCTTCCCTGCTGCCCACGGGGGTCGAGTTGTCTTCGTGGGTGCGGTTGCACTTTTGACAGCGCCCGCCAGTCTCACGCGGGTGCGGAATAGTGGCGCCAGTGACGGGGCAGATGTAGACGCGCTTGCTGTAGGGCTGGTGAAGCTGGAAGCACGAAGGGCACTCCTTGTCGGGGCGCGAGGGTGCCCGCTCGATCCGGTACCCCGTGTTGGGGCACACGAAGACGGACTGCCAGATGAGGTCGTGGCAAGCGTTGCAGCGGACGCAGCAGGGCGCCAATGGGTCGTCGATCTCGCTGCCGGTCGAGGGGCAGAAGAAGGAGGCCTATTTTATTGTCGGTTTGTTGTTAGTCCAGGAGATCCTGTGAAGGGGGGAGCAAGTAGTATGGTGGGTGGAATGTCATGGTAGTGCGGAGTGCGAAATTGCGGGAGAAAAGAGCGTACCTGCACCATAGAATGTTTCTGCCCCATCGTTATGCGTATGGTGTGTTCCCGCAGAAAAGGATCTTGTTCGAATGGTCGAGAACTTGGGTCTCTTGCTACTTGTGCTAGCGCGGCATTGTTTGGTTGGTTGTCGTCTCGGGCTCCGGAAACGAACTTCTTGCCCGGATATCTACCCAAGGCGAAGACAATGGCGGGTGACGTCGACCAGATTTGGGCTCCTTCTGCGAAGATGCAGCGGCACAGACTGCAATCGAAGGATCTTAAAAGCACGAGGCAATCGGACAGTTGACATCAGAGCCTCATAAGAAAGTTTTGGGGTACCGCGATGGTTATACCTTGCCACGTGCTGGTATGGGGCCCGCCAAAACGCTTCACCGAGTAGTCGAGGTCAGGGGCTGGGATTAGTAGTGCAACTTCCGCGGTCGAAGGGGCGAAACTGCGCTTTGTTGCGACCACTGGGGAACATGGTGGGGGTCAAAAACCAGGTTATAGGATTAAGATTATGTTTAAACTGTCCGAGATGCCAGGGCACCCTGGATTCGCTCTCGGCCTTTAATTGTCCAAGATGCGTGTTGGGAATCGTGACCTGTTGGCGAGTGAGAATGCCCAAGTCGAGAAACGGGTTAGCAGGATCGCCAACAGCGTTGTGCTTTCGGCTAAAGCTCCGGTCGTCCGCCGCTGCATGTCCCACATACATCCCTCGTGTGATCCATGCCCCTCATGCATTCGATGTATTCGGCCCTTGTCTTCAAGAAAAAAAAGCAGCGGTAAGCCGATAACCAGGAAGGTGGGGAGGTTTAGTAGGCAAGGTTGAAACCCTGTGAAGGCCATTGTGCGCTGCTGCTTCCAATTTTACCTCGGATGGTTGAATTCGTGGTTTTTTTTTTTTT
>MU857640.1:0-48552 GCA_033296725.1 Corynascus novoguineensis
AATGTATCTAATTTACTTGCAATTTTGGCCTTGTTTTGACTGCGCAATGGGTGGTGGTTGAGGAAGAGAATGCTGATGTGGGCGGGGTGCCAAGATGCGGGTACGACAGCACTTTTGACACCTGATTGTAGCAGCCACCAGCGTTTCATCGCGGGATCGCTTGTAGATCCCAACCCAAAAAGCAACGGCGACAGTGAAAAGCTTGGTATACCAAAGCTTCTTATATGGCGGAAACCATCTACCTGCCGGCGGATCAACAATTTCCCCAGGCATGGATGCCATACCGGTAGACACATGTTCAGCCATCAATACCTACATACACTTTGGGAATCCCAAGGCCAGCCAAGGCCGGAGGGACGTTTTTAAATCCAGGATTAATACACCTGAAGCCCTAAAAAATACCTGTCCGCCTTTATCCCACATCAGCCACATCAACCCATCGCCTGCACTTACGACACAGACTGCACCGATTGCGCAACTTGCACCAAACGCGCCGAGTGTAAGTTTCCGGACCGACTGTTGCCAGCTGCGCCAACTGCACCAACTGCACCAACTGCACTGATAACTGACCGCACATGTCCGATAGCCTACGGGGTAAGTTACATCGACCTCCTTCATAAGAAATGCTGTACTCGGGATGATAAGGAATCTCGCTTATTAGTGTCGTACCTGGTTTTCGTCCCGTCTTGGTTTATGGGTAAGTATTCTATCAGGACTGCTCCAGTCGGCCTGTTGGGATTGCACATGTGAACATAAGCCACTAACCGCGGAATAAGGACATCTTATCCGTCTCGCTGTGGGAAAAGGGAAGGTGCTTGTGGGAAAAGGGAAGGTGCCTGTGGGATATACATGTCCATCGTTGCTGGTTAACGTGGGGGAGCCAAATCCACGGGCAAACTCCATTCTATCACGGAACCAGCGTAGCATTGGGCCCTGCCCCATTGCTGGCTGAGGTGTGGTGCTTATCCTGCCGGTTCGCCAATTGATACTTATTATTAGTTTCAGCGTTGTATTGGACCCTGGCCATACAGCTGAGTGGAGTAGTTACTCTGCGTGTCGAGTCTATCTTACTTCTGCACCGGATCAACACTGCGCCGTCGAGACAAAATATAGATATGTGGCAATACATCTGCGTGCCTTGCTTGGTTGGCAGCTTAGCCCCGCCGATATTGATACTATGTTACTTACCATGTCATGGTCACCATGTCATCGGCAACGGGCAAACTACGTGACTCTTGCAATGCCTGCGCCATGTCCAAGATCAAATGCCCCAAGGAGAGGCCATCGTGTTCGAGGTGCGAAAGTCGCAACGTCACCTGTCACTATTCCTTCACCAAGCGGCCAGGAAGAAAGCCTGAGAATGGATCATCAGCTCGTCCATCGGCCGAGACCATCACCGTCGCCGGCACTCCTCGAAATGACGATGGCAATGGCGACGGCTCGAGGGACCACGATGGCAGCCACTCTGGAAATGTGGACCAGTTGGCCCGCCAGACCAGCCACCCTTCTCTGGACGCCCTCCTCTCCAGCATGACCCCCGGCAGCACAACTGGGAGCAACACCAATGCCAATGCCAACGGCTATCTTGGCATCACACCCACGACGAGACAACCGAGTCCAGTATCTTCTCCCGGGCTAGAAGATGCGCACGCGCAAGCTGACTCGTCAGACATATTTTCCATGCTTAGCGATATCCCCAAAATGCACAGCATGCACGATATCCACACGCCTCCTGATCTCGACGGCTTCGATGAGAAGATGGTCGATTTCCTCGAGTCGTCCATCAAGTCCCACTTTGCGCTGCCCACACCAGACAACAGCAACAGCACCGCCGTCACACCGACAGGGAACGATATTGCATCGCTCCTGATGCCCGCTGGGAGCACCAGTGCCAACATGTGTCCAGGTGCCCCATCAGCCAGTGATACGGGGAGCACAAGCTCATCATCGATATCATCATGGCTGGCTCCGGAATTTTCGACTTCATCAACACTGTCATTGTTGTCAACGTCATCGGCACCGTCAATGCTGCTCCAGTTTCCCGGAATCGCTGACAGTTCTTCGTCGCGCCATCTGGCACAAACAATCGACATATTGAAGACGCTTTCCTCTGCCCAGTCTTCGCGACTGGCCGGATCGGCGGGTCCGCATAGTCCATCATCCGATGCCGATGCCTTCACCAAAGCCGTGCTCGGGGAGAACCAGCAGAGCATCGACGCCATCAGCACCATTCTCTCGTCTTCTTCGTGTGACGGCGATGGCTTCCTGCTGGCCGTGCTGTCCATGACGGTGCTGAAGATGCTCGAGAGATATGACGCCGCGGCACTGGCGCAACCCATCGACTCGGAATCCGACTTGGATCCGAGGGTCTCCAACGGTCTGATGTCGTACAGCACAGGTCCGGATCACCGCAGAACCACGAGCACGCCCGCGCTGCGTCATGATGACAGTGGCCGCGAGACGGTGGCGGCCAAGCTGGTTCTCGGCGAGCTACACCGTGTGCAGAGGCTTGTGAATGAACTGTCCCGGGCGGTCGAAAAGCACAACCAAGGAGGCGACAACCCGGCCATGAAAGCGGATGGCATGAAACCCGCTAAGTTACTCGTCACTGCCAGCACATTGTCACAGTTAGAGACGGACATGCGCAAGAGTCTCTCTGCTCTATCGACTGACATTATTGAACGCCTTCGGCAGAGATATTAGATTTCTCGTTATTTTCAAACGGCGAGCCGTCTCACAGGTCACTTCACCGCGGGGCTTGTCTTCCCTTGGAACAATATGCAATTTGGCCCAGCAGGCGGGATAAACAGCAAAGAAGTTGCTAGAGAGTTAAAGATGTACCGGCTACAACCAATGGGAGGACGGATGTGCCATTTAAGTTCATTTCATGATCGACGACTGTGTAGTTTGGGATGTTCTCGAAATGCTGGGTGAGTTGAATCAAAGAAGCTCGATCTTGTATGAGAATGTCAAGGAAAAAAAAATGGAAGGGGAGCCGGCCGAATGCTTACCGTAGATGCTAAGGGTGACTCCTGGACAATAACGTGGCGGACGAAAGTCCAGCAGCATGACTGGCTTGCCCGCCCTGGTAGCCATTTCAAGGTTGCTAATTTCATCGACAATTCCTCTGCGCTTCTGAAGTTCCGGTCATCTAGCTAAAGCCCGGGTGCCATCGCAAACTCGAGTCCGTAGGCGACGATGATGAGTCCTAGCATCGCATATATGAGTTGGAGAATCGATGTGACTTCTTCCCTTGAAAATTAGGAGTGCAAAGGGGGAACTCTTTGGGCCAGGACCTTTTCTCCCACAGTACTAAGCCGTGTATTCAAGGAAACCACCAACACTAGGTTAAATCACCGCTTCCACAACCCATCATTGAACAGCTATGAAAGTATCAAATGTTAAAGAGATGTGCAGAATTGTGCTAGCACCTGAATGCGAAACGAACTTGATTTACATCTGATGCGCTGGGGTCAAAATAGAGGTCGTCTTGTCATGATTAAGAAGCATGGCTGTTATTCATTGCCGCACTACCGTATTTCTCCAGTATGAAGCAAAGAGTTGAAGAATGGCCTGTCCCACAGCAGCACCAGCTACACCGGCCCCAAGAGCAATCCAACGCAACTTGCTGGTCGAGACATCCGCCTGAGGCTTCAAAGAGCCATCCTCGAAACCATCGACTACCTCACCGTCCCTCACAAACTCCTCGATCCACCCGATAGTCATCCTGTCGAGCGTCACTCCCGCTGTGGCTCGTCCTTTGGGCAAACAAAAAAAAACTCACATGCTGTTTTTGGTGTCGGCAAAATTCTCGTGGTCGCCGTACAGGTGTTTCTTGTACCACGGGTCCTGCTTCATGCGCTTGTAGTCTTCAACACTCTTGAAAACCACCTGGCTGAAGCAGTCAAAGTCTGCAATGTTGACCATCTGGGGGTCGACCAGTTGAGCCATCAGAGCTCGCGTGGCAGTTTGGTTGTGGATCTCGACATAACTGACGTCAGCACGGAAAATATTCATAGAAAAAAAAAAAAAAAACTCACCTGGGTCCACCTCTTGATGCCGTACTTGACCATGAGTCCTTTGGTCATAGGGGCAGAGATATTGACCATATGATTGCGGTAGTCTTCCTCACTCATTCCCGGCTTGCGATAGCCAAGGATGGTAAGGCAGAGATACCTTTCCTTGGTTCCTGTCTGGTGATGCATATCTGGCTCTGTGGACGAGGTAATGTTCAAGTTTGGGTCATGTGTCTACTGATGTGAAAGCTAGTCGCTCCAGCGAGGTCTGATGGAGCCATGCAAAGAACGATGGGTTAAAACGTACTGTTGGGGAGATCTACAGCTCTGGGTATGTGACGGAGGATATGATTCAACCCGAGTCGCATCTGAATATCGCGACCCGGACTGGACCCGAGCATCCCGTCTTAACCTCCCTATATCTAGCCTGCTACTTGGGGGGGGGGGAAGAGGGAATGGGAAACTCGTATCCCTGCACGCACGAGCTCGATTCCAGTTCACAGCACACCATGGCCACAAAGAGAGCAACCACACAGGAACCAAAGATTGGCGTGCCAGCTACGGCTGTGGTCTCGGGGGCCTTCCTGTCAGGTAAGTTAGACCATCGGTTTTGACAGATCAGGACAGCAAATTGAACGAATCATGATAATTACAGGCTCCATGATGAGCCTCTCAGCCTTCGTCATCCCCGTATTCCTTGGCACAAACAGCAATGACGCTGGCCATACCACGCGTCAATGGGCATTGCTGTACCAATATGGCCGACAATACATGCCCGTGCTGTGCATTGCCACGTGCGGGCTCTACGGGTCTGCCATCCTCAGCAAGCACAAGGCCAGCCGCAGGTACGCAATGGCAATCGCCGCGACTATGGCCATGGTGCCCTTCACGTGGTTGGTTATGGCGCCCACCAACGAGACCCTGTTCGGGCTGGAGGAGGCAACCGGGTCTGGATCCATGGTCGAGCCAGGTCTCGTCAGCGGGCTGGCTGTGAGATGGGCGTGGCTGCACGTTGCAAGGTCTCTCTTCCCGCTTGTCGGGGCGATTGTGGGGTTTACGGGGCTTTTGCAGGAATTGGCCGTCTGAAGGAATGCCCTTTCACCCTTTCGCCCTTTCACCCGAGCTAAGCTCATGGGGCCCGAGCAGGGCCTGAGCAGGATTCATGTCTTAGATAAAACCCGAGTTACATTGTACTCTAGTTGCTATCAGGTCGTCCAATCATGAATAATTCAAAATGAAGTTTTGCGTTGTCTTTCGGGCGGTGTGACGTCACGGCATCGAATTGCCCCGAGTTTAGGCGGCCCGAATCAATTCCACCCCTTTTCCTTGCTGCCGTACTCCCCACCCCACCGGGAAATGGAGACGGGCCGGTGCGGCGGTGTTTAGGGAGGGGCAGGTGTGTTTTGGCACGCCTTGGCGGCTTTGCACTTTCTTATTGGCTGCAGCCGGTGCTTTTCTTTTTGGTCGATCACTGGACAGGTGCAATGTAGTATGTATGTACTGGACAGTACACTACTTTCAGTTGCTGTGAATCTTCTAATTATCCCGTATTACTGTAACAAAATTGAACGTGAGCAAAATTTTCGACCTCCCCGCCCTAAGGGACAATTTCCTCCCGAGACAGGAGGATGCTAATCGATATTCGCACCTTAGGAGTGTTACAAGGATCTATCTTTGGCAACCTAGAACAGTTCTCATCCGGGCCGGCCTGCGTTTAGGCCATTGCGGCCTCTCCCGTCATTTACCTTTGTTTATGCAAGAACAAGTTTGCCTTCATACCCGTGTTTAAAAGTCATGTCTCACAGCCATTCGTAGAATTCTTAAATTATGAAAACGAGCTCTGAGTTCTGTGGACATAAATTTAGAATAAGGAACGCGAAACAAGCAGGCATTGAGCAACAGCATGAAAGAATTGAATACATCCCCATAAGTTCTCTTCGAGTCGTACAGTCAGGAAATTTGAAATCAACAAATATGAAATGGCCACATGTAGGTGTAGGCAACGACCGGAATGCCCAGGTATCAATCCACCTGGTAAACTTCACTGTCTTAGCTGTAATACTCCATCAACCAAGCCCTCAAATCACCCACTGTGGGATATTCCAAGAACAAACTACCGCTGACGGTGACGCCAAGCTGGTCCCGGAACTTTTCGGCTATGACCAGACTCATCAAGCTGTCGACACCGAGATTGGGGAAGTTCGCATCGTCCTGCAGATCCGAGAGTTCGAGTCCCGCTTCAGCAGCCACAAGTGCCATGGCTTTGGCAGCAGTGCTGTCCATGTCAACACTGACTTCGGGCTCGACGTCGACGGCCGGCTTCACCGGCTGAGGCAGCCCTGTCGAGGCTGCTTTGGAGGCAGAGATCTCGGCCTTGGCGGGAGTGGGAATAGCTGCGGGCTTCGGCGGCTCGACGACTTTCCGAACTGGTGCTGGGGCTGGTGCGTCATGCTCGGAGGAGCCCTTATCGGGGGCTGAGAAGAAGCGACTCAAGAGCAGACGCGGATACTGACGGAACTTGATGGCGCCCACCATGCCGATGATGACCGAGTCCTGGAGAATGTAGACATCGCCCAAGTAGATGTTCGGATCCTCGGCAGTCGGGATCATCTTGACATAGGACCGATACCGCTGGCCCGCCACGAGCGGTTTGGCGAAACGCATGGAGCCCCAGCCGGGCGTGACGCAGAAGTTGTTCTTGACGTCGTTGACGTCCGACACATTCATCACGAAGCCTGCGAGGTGTGCCACACTGTCGATGAAGTAAGGCGGAACCGTCCAGATGCCTCCCTTTTCCGTCGTGAGTTGGACGTCGGCGAATGCCTCGAGTCCGTGCATCACCACCGACTGCATCCCACGGTATTTCTCAGCGTAGTCCACCAGGTTGTTCGCGAAGAGCAGGTATGCCATGTTGTGAGACAGTCGGTTGGCAATACCTGACTCCGCCAGACGCTCAAGTTCTTGGATACGGCCTTGGATGAGATGAATCATGGGGACCCAGCTTCTGAGCCAGTCGGCAGCGACACCGAAGTGGAGATCAGCCGAGGCGAAAGGCTCATCGACCTCTCCTTGAACCGAGACATTGTGCCATTTCAGGTGAGCGGTGCCCAGAGAAATGTCATCGACCGTGGCGGAGACTTGGATCAGCTGTGGCGAATCTGTATTCTTCTGGGCCACAAGTCCCTTGAGGACTTCAAGATTGGCGATGTTCATGTCCACGCTCTTCACATCTGGCTTCAGCTTCTTCATGAGATATTCACCCAGCGTGAATGCGATGTCGGCGTGGATAGACTAAGCGGTCAAAGGGTCAGTTTTTTTTTTTTCCTTTTGAATCATCAGGGAACAGTTAACTCACCGATGTCACCACGCCGCATCCATTCATCTTGTGTCCATACGCAGCCGCCAGGAAGTCAGACTGCATCATATCGGACTGCATAACAACTCTCCCTGAAGAACCCGAGAAGCTCTCCTCAATGATGTGTTGAACCGTTGAAGTTCTGATGGCCGCAGACTGCTTGGCCACGTCCGATGTCTTGGCAGTTGATATATTCTGGTCCTCGTAGAAGGTGTTTCCTTTGGTGAGGGCCCAATCCCCATTGTACTGGATCCAATACGTCTTGTCATTCCAGGCATAGGTTGGCAAGTCGAGCAGACTCAGGTGGCGCTCAAACGGCGCATGGAACTCGCTCCAGTTCAACTCTATACCTGCCCCATGCAGAAGTCCTAGACTCTGGGAAATAGTCTGCCAGTTGTCCTCCCCTCTACGCAGCGAGGGTGCCGTGACATTGACTGCCGGCAAAGTAGACTTGACGAAGCCTAGGCACACCGGATGGGGACCAATTTCGACCCAGGCCGCCGTCTCGTCCACAATCGACATCTTCTGCGCCATCTCCAGGGCCGACAAGAAGTTGACTGCCTCACGAGTGGCTCTCCGCACGTAGTTTGCGTTGATGGTCTTGTCGTCAAAGACGACCTTGCCAAGCAGCGGTGAGATAATAGGCAGATTGGGCGGTTGGAACAGAACGCCGGACTTGGCAGCGTCCTCGAACTCGTCGAGGATGGGGTCCGTCTGCGCCGAGTGGAAGGCAAATGCCACATCCAAAGTAGAGCACTTATAGCCAGCATCCTGCAGGATCTGGGCCAGATCGTTGACCTGGTTCGAAGTGCCGCCGAGAACAGTGTCTCGCGGCCCGTTGATGCACGCCACTTCGTACGGTTTGAGACCGACGCTCTCCTTCACCTGGGCCAGCGAGGCCCGCACAGCTAGCATCTTGTGGCTGCCGGTCTGGCACTTTTCGGTGAGAAGGGAAGCTCTCTTTCCTACGAGAAAGATGGCATCACTAGCCGACAGTACGCCGGCAACGTGAAGGGCAGCATATTCTCCCAGACTATGCCCCACGACGACTTCCGGCTTTACCCCGAGGGACTCCCAGTACTTCGCCAGCGCAATTTCGACACAGACGAGGGCGAGTTGCGTGGCTGTCGGTGAATGCACATGCGCCTGGGCATGGCTGCCATCGATGACGGGGAGAAAGGACGGAAATCCCTGTCTCTGAGCGAGCGAGTCCAGATGCATCAACTGTGATCGGAAATAGGGCGAGTTGCGGAACAGCTCGAGGTTCATGGATGGATATGACGCGCCTTGACCAGTAAATGCGAAGACGATTGGGGGCGGGCCAGTTGCGGGTATGGGTTTGTGAGACTCGACCGATTGAAGATACGAACTGAGCTGTGTTTTCAGGCGAGCGGCATCCGAAACAGTGACTGCCACTCGATGATTGTGGTGATGGCGCCTAGCCGTTGTGGTGTAGGCAAGATCCGGCAGCGAAACACGGGGATTGGCCTCCAGATAGGCGATCAGTCGTTCCAAGTTCCCTTTGAGAGATGCCTTGCCCTTGGCAGACACCGTGACCAGGTGATGTGAGCGAGGGTCGACAGCCTGGGGTGCTTCCCGGACAGGTGCCTCTTCCAGGAGGATACTGGTGTTGCCTCCAGCAGCGCTGAAGTTGTTGACCACAGCAAGGCGTCTCTTCCCCGGCACTCTCTGCCATGCCGTCTTCTGATAAGGGATATACACCTGCCTCTTATCCAGATCCTTGGGAAATCCCGGGTTGATCCGATTCTTGATGCCAACATGAGGCGGAATCGCCTCGTTCTCAAGCATGAGCAGGACTTTCAGCAGCGCCGACGGTCCGGCCACTGCCTCACCATGGCCCACGTTGGCTTTGACTGCACCGATGTGCAGCGGGTTTTTGGAACTGCGCCGTCTTGTCAGGGGTGCGAAGACGTCGGTGACGGACTGAATTTCCTGCATGTCGCCCGCCTGAGTGCCAGTTCCGTGCATTTCCACTGCGAGACCACCGAGTTAGCATGAAACCTCATCAACATTCGGTATGTCAGTATTCTACTTACCATAACTGACATCGAGAGGATCAACTCCGGCCTTGGTCAATATCTGGCTGGTGAGATACGACTGTGCCCCTGCATGCGGGTGTGTGATAGAGATAGCCTCGGCAGAATGGTTGGTCCCGGCGCCCAGGATGACACCGAGGATGTTGTCGTTTTCTGCTTCTGCATCTTCCAAGCGCTTCAGAACAAATGAAACCACGCCGTCGGCACGACAGTAGCCATCAGCTTCGCTGTCCCAGGTCTTGCACGCGTTGGGGGTTTTGGAGAGAAAATGTCCGTTGCTTAGGCCGGCGAAGGCATCCGAGTTTGTCAAGACATTCATTCCGCCAGCTACCATGGTGTCGGCTTCACCGTTCCACAGGGCTGTGCAGGCGACTTGGATGGCGGCTAGTCCTGAAGAGCACGCCGTATCAACGCTGTAGCTGGGGCCGGAATATTTGAAGAAGTAGTTGATTCGTCCCGGGCCAAAAGCGCGACATCCGCCTGTGATGAAGTAAGTGCCAATCTCCTGGGCTGTGTTGACTTCGCGGTAATCGTCACTGGCTTGTCCATACGAGGTTCCAACCCGGTGCGCGTTGCTAGCGGCCGTCCGATTGGCAACAAAGCCCGCTCTTTCAAGGGCCTCGTACGCAGTCACCAGGGCCAGTCTCTGCATGGGATCGGTCTGGAGGGCTTCGCGAGGTGAAATGTTGAAAAACGGTGCATCAAAGAGCCCTGGCTCGTCGATGAAGCAGCCGTAGGGAGTCCAGCTCGCGTTGACATTCTTGCAGTTCGGGTCGTAGTGCGTTTCCACATCAAAGCGGTCAGCGGGTATCTTCATGTGTACGTCCAGCCCTTTGTCCAGGATGTCCCAGAACTTTTGCGTGTCGGTGGCTCCCCCGGGCATCCGGCAAGACATGCCTATGATGGCAATCTTGGACTGTGCAGTTCCACTAGGCGCCAACGGGAACGAAGGAGGCTTTGTGATCCAAGTCAGGAGATCGGTCGTTGTCGCTTTCAGTTCCATTAGTTCGGAGCTGAAGGCGGCCAAAAGATCGTGCACTGGGACGGACGTCCGGAAAAGGAGAACATCGCATTCCAGGGCCGCGCTCTCCCTGGCTTTTTGAATGATGCCTTGGACCACGTTATCCCACTGGATGACCTGCGTCAAGATCTCTTCGATTATGTCGTGAAACAGCCCCTTGGCGGTTTTGGCGCCGAATGGTCGCCCTGTACTAGGGGAGAGTACTGGCACGCCTGGGGTGAACTTGGCGTCGATCGCATCCATTGAGCTGGTCTGCACGATGCTGCCCACGTGTTTCTCGTCGTAAATGTGCTTGGCGTGGCAAAGCCCGGCGTAGACCGGTAAGGCCACCTTGACGAGGGTCAGTAACTACCTAAGCACACTGATAGACAGTCTCATCCTGTATCACGAGGTACAATGATGGTCTTCGGGGCAAAGCGTCCTGCTAGCCAAGAAGGCTCCAGGGAACAGATGGGCGGGAAAGAGGAAGAAATGTCTCGGAAAAGTTACTTACAGACTTGCGGTCACGGAAGAAATCCGACAAGAGGAACAGACGCTTCAAGCTTGCCGGCGGGCCACTAACAGTAACTGACGCACGACTCAAAGCACTGATGAACACCTTATTTGGCTCCGGGGTTTTCTGATGGTCGTCAGTACAGGAGCGAAACACGAAAGAAAAGACAAGCGGCATCGTCTCACCTTGGCCGAGTGGTACGCATCAAGTTCACTCTGAACATCGCTGATGGTCACATCGGGGACGACATAGGCCCAGCTATCGCCCGGACCAGTGTCGGCTGAACCCGAGCGAGTATGCAAATTCTGCGAGACCTCATCGACAAGGACTCCCATGCGGAATGCGACTCGAACTACCTCGGCACCTATCAGAGGCAGGCTGCCCAAGTCAGGAGATAGCGAGACGGCAACCGTCGACAACAGACCGGTGCCTAAGCCAGCGAGATAGCCGTCAATGTAGTGCAGGTCATATTTGTCGTCAGAAACACCCTCGTATGATCTGAACGCGTCAGTCAGGAGCATGATGAGAGAACAGCAGAAATCTTGCGGCGACTTACCCTATCAGGGCGGCAACCTGGAGGCCACAGTGAAGCACCCCATCCACAGAGCCGCCGAGGGGTCCATGTCGAAGGATGGTGTGATCGACAAGACTGAAGATGGTCTCGAATGGTGGCACCAATACCCTCAAGTTGGTAGGCAGCAATTTCACCTCGTCCTGGATGGCCAGAGTGGCTTCGTGTATGAAGCGTGCCAGCGTAGGGTATCGCCTGTCTTTGCTGTGAACGTGGAGACGGCGAAGCAGATCCTTGAGATCCTCGGACGGCAGCTCGTTGCTGAAGTAAGCAACCTTCATTTTCCCGGGCTGGAGGAAAGATTCTGACGTCCTGGATGACGGCACGTCAGGGTTCTCGGGTTTCTGAGAAGCGACCCAGTTCATGATTGTCGACGCAGACTTCACATCAAGGTACTTCTGATCAAGATAAGAAGTGGATGTACAAACATCACATATAATGAAACATGCTGTGGATAATTATCATGTCTGAGGCGAGATGGGACGGGTATGCTTATGTTCTTGGCTCAGGGGGACAAACGGCTGTCCAAGCTAGGGTCATTGACATGAAGACCGGGATTCATTCACCCGTGGGGGACAAGTCCAGCAAGGATTTCCAAGATCGGGGGATATTTAGTAATCAGTGTGCGGTATCCTTTTTGTCCGAGCTCGGGGCGGGAGGTTTCCACGGATCAGTAAACTCATAGTCTCACTGAGCTGGCCCGTTCATAACTCATTTCCTCGGTAGCTGGCAAATATCCGTCCACCTTACTCCCGTGCCTACCATCTATCTCACAGCCCGAGCAAATCTTTGTGACGGAGGCATTCTTCAACATGGCTCCGGGAAAGGGAGGCTACAAGCAGATCAACAAAGCGCTTGATATTGGTGCTTTCGAGGATTACCTCGACGGTCAGCAAGCGGTTCTGCCCACGCTCCAAGATGTCGAGCAGGTCAGCCCGCGCGTCATTCGCATACTTGGCCAGAACCCAGGCAAGGCATGTCTTGACATATTCGATCTACTTACTTATTGGTCCTGGAAGCTTCTCTAACATAATTTTCCGACAGTTCACCCTGCAAGGAACAAACACATACATTGTTGGCACAGGCTCGGAGCGTCTCATCATCGACACTGGCCAGGGAATACCAGACTGGGCAGATCTAATCTCCAGCACCCTGCTGGCGGGGAATTTCTCGTTGTCCCATGTGCTTCTCACCCACTGGCATGGAGACCACACCGGGGGTGTTCCCGATCTCATTCGCTTGTACCCAGACCTCGCTGCGGGTATCTACAAGCACACGCCGAGCAAATTCCAGCAGCCCATAGTAGATGGCCAGGTGTTCAAGGTGGAAGGTGCCACGGTCCGGGCTTTGCACTCTCCAGGCCATTCTCATGACCATATGTGTTTCATCTTGGAGGAGGAACAGGCCATGTTCACGGCAGACAATATACTTGGCCATGGAACCGCCGCAGTGGAACATCTCAGCCTCTGGATGGAGACACTCCGCCTGATGCAGTCGCAAGGGTGTAAGACGGGCTATCCAGCGCACGGCGCCGTCATTGCAGATCTCACGGCCAAGATAGACTCGGAGCTGGCCCAAAAAGTGCGGCGAGAACGGCGCATATGCAAAACTCTGAAGCAGATCAAGCAGGAGGAGAAGGCGGCGGGGCGACGCGGTAAAGGTAGCGTGACGGTGAAGCAGCTGGTGGAAACCATGCATGGCCATGTGGATGAGACCATCCGACAACGGGCGCTTGAGCCCTTTACAGAGGAGATTCTACGGAAGCTGGCCGAAGATGGGAACGTGGCTTTTGAGATTCGTTCTGGGGTGAAGAAATGGTTCGCGGTAGAAACAGTCGAAGCAATCGCCTAACTGGCGGCTGCATTATTATGATGAGCAAGGCGGAATATCCATGATATTTTGTGATGATCCTTCTTTTCAGGAAGTTTTTTTTTTTTTTGTTTGATATGTCATTCACGCGCACAGTTTAGGTAGCAGAATACGTCCGAATTCAGTGTAGGTGACATAAGAAGAACGGAATGTCTCATTTGTTTGAGTAGGTATAGAATGATACACTCCCCGTTTGAAGTTCTATCTGAATGGGTGTCTCCTTGAATGTGATCAGATGCAATAGTACCACCATGCACAATGTTTGACGCGATCTTGGCCCCAGTCCCAACGACAACACCAAGGACAATACATCAGTGGGGCTCATCTACCCGATAACTCTCTTTTCGTACCGCAGCTGAGACGCCAGACGATGGGTCACATGGAGGCCTCGGGGCTGTTCAAGAAATCACAGGCACATGGGCGCGGGAGAAAGAAATCAGCTCCTTTCGACTCTTTTCTCTCCATTTGGTGACCGAAAAGGAACAAAGGGGGATTAACGCAGTTAGTTCAATGTTCCAGGTACCTGCCGCGACTGAAAGCCCCGACATCCGACATGGACACCCGTTGAGGCTGAGGTACATGTATTCTCGCTGAATAATCCATGCTCCGGCGACTGAGCTTGCTTCTGACTAGACTTGATGACCTTTCCGTACCAGGCGCATGGGACTGCCAAGCATTACTTATTTCAAGATGGACACGCCGATGCTCGATTCTGTTGTCCCGAGACCCTCCGACCCCCAAATCGCATGGTTAAAATAGCCCGGGCACCGTCTCTCTCTCGGGCATCATGCAAACGATCTCGATGCGTACTCGAACATGCACGATCACCCTGCCCCCACTGCCCTATCTCTTCATTTCTGCTGAATTGGATGTTGGGCGCTCGGCTTTACCGCCTACTTGTTTCAACACCGCGACTGTTATCGATTCCAAAGCACAGAAAAAAGAATTCGAGCCATAATGACTGCCTCCTCGCAACTCAGTACGACTAATGGTTCCCGAAACGGGTCGACATTTCCACATAATGTCGCCACCCTTTCGCTCGCCGGCAAGGTGGCCATCATCACGGGCTCTGGTAAGGAAAACGGTATTGGTGCCGGCATTGCCAGGACACTAGCTCGGAACGGCGCTGCCGTAGCCATTAACTACGTTTCGGAGAAGACAGCGGCTCGCGCCGAGAAGGTGGCCCAGGAGATCCGAGACATTGGCGCTCAAGTCGTCGTCGTCCGGGGCAGCATCGCGACTCAGGAAGGAGCCAATTACATCGTGTCCGAAACGCTGAAGTCCTTCGGCAGTGACCATATTGATATTCTAGGTTTGTAAATCTTCTGTCGTGACCGACAAAGTGTAGTCTGTTCAGTTCGTCTGGCGGCTAAAACCCCCGCGTGAATCTAGTAAACAATGCTGGAACAGGCGCCGTCAGCGAGTTGCTCGATGCAACTCCAGACCAGCTCCATAATGAGTTTGGCGTCATGGTATTCGGTGCTCTCTACGTAAGTTGAGTACATGACATTCTACGATCCACCTCTCGGGATGTATCTGCTCCGAGGCAAGGGACACAAATTCGCTGACCATCCTTAACCTCCGCAAAAGATGATTCAGGCCGTCGTCAAGCTGGGAAAAATGCCCCGTGGCGGCCGCATCATCAATACCGGATCTATAGCGTCCAAGATGGGCCCGACCAGCTTGGGCGTCTACGCTGCGGCCAAGGCGGCAACCGACTCCCTCATGGCAACGTGGGCTATGGAAGTAAGACAAAGAGTCCGACTCGCGCGGGCACCAGCTGACTTTTATTGCCTTGCAGCTTGGACGCAGCCACGGCATCACCGTTAACACAGTGGCGCCCGGTCCCGTGAATACCGATATCGGTGCGGATATTGATGATACGGCGGTCACCGATGACCAGGACAAGGTCTTTATTGATCTGACACGGGCTGAGGGGCGCGTGGGAACTGTGGACGACATTGCTGACGCTGTCCTTCTCCTCGCATCCGAGAAGAGCCGCTGGATTACGGCACAGGTTATTTCGGTCAGTGGTGGGATCAATATCTTGTAATAGTAAACTCTGCTCCAAGGCTCCATGGTTGTTATGAAAGTATTTTGAACCCGAACATTGACAGTCATCCAACATTCTGATGTAATTGAGTATTCGGGAAACCATTCTTGAAAATGAGAACTGGTCAACTCACGCAAACGAGTTACGAATAGTTATTTTTCGCATGTGCAAAACACTCGATACGAGTTACAACGGCTTGAAAGACTGAACATCCGGGACAAAAGCAACCTAACCAAACTGATACTGTCATTCTTCTTGATGGTCCAACTAATCCTCCTGAAAGATCTTGTCATATTCATGCTCGGCCCAACGAATATCGGGCGTAAGACCGGCAAACTTCCAGACGCCATCGACTCTGCGATAACGCACAGTAGCCTTGCCATGGGCGTGTCCCTTGTGCAATACCTCGGTCAGCTCAGCATCCTTGTACTTCTGATGGGCCACGCGCATCTGATGGAATCCTGTGATTTCTCCGTCGCTAGAGAGGACCCATTTGCCGGCGCCGATAAAATGCTGCGTCTTGATGCGCGCGTTGCCCAGGAACCTGATGTTGGAGGCCATCCCAATAAACTCCTCAGCGGGCATGGCTTCCCATAGCATGCCCATGACGTCGCGGTAATCAATCTGCAAGCAGTAAGCGGTCAGAGGTGTGCTAGTGTTATCAAACCACAAAAGAAAAGCTACTCACGTAGAGAGTCGGCGCGACACAGTCGGCGAGACGGGGCCAGTCTTTAGTGTCGAAGCTCTCGGCCCATTCGAAAAGGACCCTTTGGCAACCGAAGATATCTGCGCCCTCTCTGCATGTGAGTCTTCCAATCGCATATTCACCTCGGCCATTAAGGGAGACTGACCTTCGCATGGAGGCACACGACTCTTGTTTTCCTGGTTGGACCCCATTCTGATGGTTTTGGTTGTTTGCGACCTGAGAGCAATGCACGTCCCCGGGCAAGTCAAGAAGCAGCTGGCGAGGTTTACGATGATTTCTTTCTCTTGATACAACAAGTGGAACCTGCTCGTGCATAAGCCCGTAGTTCCTGCGATATACGCCGAGCGGCTGATTCCGATGCTCGGAACTCGGGAGAAAAGGTGAAAACGGCGTGTCAAGTCTCTCCTCTCCTCCAGACTATATTATTCAAAACTCGAGCTGTTTAATTGGCCAGTCTTGTCGCATTTGTTGGAAAAATTCATTCTTGAGCTCAAAAGACAAAATCACAAACAAGATTTTATCCATTCGTTGCTTCTGTTTCACAACCAGCATGGCAACCCCCTACGTTCCCGGTCGCCTCGAGGGCAAAGTCGCGCTGGTTACGGGCTCTGGTCGGGGCATCGGTGCAGCGATTGCAGTGCAGCTAGGCAAACTGGGCGCCAACGTTGTGGTCAACTACGCAAACTCGTTGGAGTCGGCCGAAAAAGTCGTGCGGGAGATCAAGAGTTTCGGATCTGATGCTGTGGCCATCAAGGCCGACGTACGTCAGGTACCGCAGACCATCAACCTCTTTGACGAGGCCGTCAAGATCTTCGGCCCTCTCGACATCGTCGTTAGCAACTCGGGCGTCGTTAGCTTCGGCCACCTCAAGGACGTGACCGAGGAGGAGTTCGACCGCGTCTTCAGCCTCAACACGCGCGGCCAGTTCTTCGTCGCGCGCGAGGGTTATCGCTGCCTGCGTGAGGGCGGCCGTATCATTCTTACCTCGTCCAATACGTCCAGGGACTTCAGCGTTCCCAGACATTCGCTCTACTCGGGGTCCAAGGGCGCCATCGACTCCTTCGTTCGGATTCTTTCCAAGGACTGCGGTGACAAGAAAATCACGGTCAACGCTGTGGCTCCCGGCGGTACCGTCACCGACATGTTTCACGCCGTCTCGCAACACTACATTCCCAACGGCGAGAAATACACGCCCCAGGAGCGTCAGCAGATGGCGGCATTTGCATCCCCCCTTCATCGCAATGGGTTTCCGGAGGATATTGCCCATGTCGTTGCTTTTCTGGCTAGCAAGGAGGGTGAATGGATCAATGGCAAAGTTCTCACTCTGGACGGAGGAGCTGCTTAGGTAGCATCATCATGTAGAACGTTCAAGGCATCGATAGTGAACATTGACTGCGGTGAAAAAACAAAGTACCATCTTCTGTGTGAAGAAACAGTCTAGGCACTTTTTGAATAGATTTTAATCATGAGACTCGGTGCTCTCTCACAGTCCGATATGGTGAAATAACTAGGTAAATATGAAAGAAAGAAATATTTAGTCCCTTGTAAGCGCAAAGGCCTTCCAGCTGGAATTTGGGGGCATGGGGAACTTGAAAGACTCGTGCATGGAGACTGTAATGAAGGGCAGAAAAACAGAAAGTAAAAAGAAAAGAAAAGGTTCATGATGGACGCAACACCAGCTGCCACATGCTCCACAGAAAAGTGGAAAAAAAAAACAAAAAACTGCTGTACGGTTTATCCACGAGGCTTTTTTTTCTCCGGTCATGGCACACATCCAGAACCTAGAAACCCGAAGAACTTGAAACCCATCATTGTCTGCATTGGAGAAACACACACTATTAGTTGGCTAATCAAATATTATCATGACCAATCCCCATCCAGCAAGTCTTGCACTCTCTTCCCTTCGGCTATCTGCTTCTGGATATCCTGAATAGTCCAATGCGTGAAGCTGTGGCCAGGTGGGATATTCGTGTTCCGAAACTCGGCACCGCCGACGAGGTGGGCCGAGGCCTGAGCCCATTTCTCCGAGACATAAGACTCGGGGTCATGGCAAAAGAGCCATTTGGGATATCTTAGGCGTGCCTTCTCGGGGCTTTTGCGAAGAGCGTCCCAGTCGGTGGTGTGGCCCAGCGTCTGAGCATTCACAAAGGCCAGCTTCTGGGTGCAGCTCGCGCGCTGGTAGTACAGCAGATTGTAGACCCGGGTGCCCAGCGCCACATTTTCGGCACCGGCGAGGCGTAGGCAGGAGGCCAAGGCAACCGCGTCCTCCAGAGCCAGTGTGCCGCCAGCAGCCGAGGAGGGCACGGTAGAATGGGCCGCGTCGCCGATCTGTACGACTCGACCGGTCCTCTTGGAGACCCATTCGCTTTTCAGGTTCCGCCAGAGCAGTGGCCAGTGGATGAGGCTGCCTCTGGGCGCCGTACGGACAAGAGCCTCGAGCACGGGATGCCACGCAGCATCGCCGGGTGCCTTGCTGGAAGCCATGGCGCGACGCATAACGCGAATGACCTCGTCTGGATCAACTTCGGGATCCCAATTCTCACTGCGCACCACCTTATCGGGATCCAAGAATTCGTCGCGGGGTGTGATGCCCAGAGCCGCCATCTCATGCGACATATACAGTCCGATGTGCATCCCCGAGCCCATCCAGAACTCGTAGGTATGCCTGCCTTGCCATCGTTTACGCACCGTCTCGTCAGAGTATGCCAGCTCGATAGGGAAAGCTGTGCGGTAGACAGACATGCCGCTGGGTTGCGTGCCCGAATCGTCTTTGCCCGACATTAGCAGCCCCGAGCGTGACCGGATTCCGTCAGCGGCCACGACTAGGCGCCGTCAGCATCATCTGCTCAATCTGAAATGAGGCCGATCCACACTTACCGACGTGGGCCTTCCGTATTGAACCATCAGGCAAGAGGACACCGGCCATTCCCGCCTCCTCATCCTCAAAGTAGCGGTCGACAGCTTGGCCATACTCGACCCTCAGGCCCAGGCGGGCCACATTTCGCAGCAGCATGCGATAGAATTTCTTGCGGATCTGCACGGCGCCGATTTCGGCAAATCCTTCGGGGTGCCTGGACGCTCGCTGGGCCACGTACTCGGGGTTGTTGAAATTGGGAATCGAAGGGCCATCGATGAGTTCGCCGTCGTGGCGGTAGTAGTATGTGCCCGCCATGACCTTATCCTCTTCGAGTTCGCGGCGCATCTGCGGCCAATGTCGCATCACCTCGAGTGCTGACGGTTGGATGATGATGAGGTCCCCGCTGTAGTTGGGCCCCTGGTTCCGCTCTAGAATACCTACCACCTCATGACCCTTCCTCCAACACTCGAGCGCTGCCATCAACCCAGCGAAGCCAGCGCCGACAATGAGCACCTTGATGCCCGTCTCGGCATCGCGTTTGGGCAAGGGAAGTGTTCCCTCGTTGCCGTCTTCACTGGAAGTTGACGTCCATTTCTCCGGGTCAAACTCGTGCTTGTCGCCGACAGTAAAGAATGCCTTCGGAGTATTGCTATCGACTATGGAGCCCATTGTGTGCAAAGAAACGGCTTTGTCTATTTCGGCTCAGTCTTATGTCTCTATATGAAAAAATCCACAATTTGAACCTTGAGAAGGTATGAACTGTTTCAATCATCCAAAGTGAATTTTAATCCATGAAATATCCTATTGTTCACCTTCCGGTCGGTGCTGCAGAATGAACCGGCTGATCGGGACATATCAGGTTACCCCCTGAACGCATCCATCGGACGAATTGCATCCTCGGAGATCAGACAACCCTTTTTTTTACTCGGATTACCCCATTGCAAGACAGCGAAAGCAAATTCATTCGCTCGCAATCCTTCATTACTCAGAAGAAAGCGCAATAAAGCCAAAGTGGTGTAAATTCAAATGAAAGGCTTTCTATCATCATCACGTAGATCGAGAATTTACTGTAATCCCCTACCCACTTTTCGTTCCTCTTTCCCCCCTTTCCTCCTTCTCGCTTCTGATGAGCTACTATTCTGTTCCGATTCAATGGCCTCTCAAGCCTTGCTGGGAAAAATTTACATCTAGACCCACTTGAATGTTTCGTCGGACCAGAATTGATCCACGCCCATGTCCATAGAAGCCTGGCCTGACGTGTCAAGAAAAACGCCGGCAGGTGTCGACACCCCAAAATGTTGCCCTTTTCCAGGAGCGCCAAGGCCTCCAAGATCCAGCGGCGGGGGGAATAAGAGCGACATGGGACTGGTACCGCTCGCCACACTTAGACTGAGACTCGGAGTGAGCCCGACGGACTGCTCCCGGGGGCTGCTGCTTTGTACCGAAGGAGGTTCGCCTGAGGATCTCATCTGGCTGGCCCTCATCATGGCGTCCAACACAAAGCGCGGTGGTGGCTCGGGTGGACTGTTCTGTTGTCTGGCTAGTGTTTGGCGCGCCTCCCAGGTCTGCAGCGTAACGCGTGAGAATTTGAGGGCAAACATGAGCCGGGTGCGGTGATGTTTCGGGCCATTGATGAGAGCCTCGTAGTTGTCACAGACGGCTTTCCAAGCCTTGTCGGCGAGTTCCCCACCAGGTCGCTTCGCCAGTCCGTTGAGAATGTGAAAGTAGGCGAGGACGGGCGAGTACAGTACCTCGACGAGCCAAAGGTATCCGCTTGTGAGAGGCGAGGTTCTTAGCTGCGTGTCACATTCTAACATGCGTAGCGCGTAGCTAAGAGCTTTGCTGCGCTGGGCACCCGTCAGCTGCTCGGGTGCTGATGCTGCATGGGTCAGATAATGCTCCATAAGACGGCTTCTGGCGAAGAAACTGCGCGTGGTCCAAATCGTCATGAAGTGGAGCGGGACTTCTGGGTTGCAATGTGCGAGGTACTTGTCCTCTACCGCTGTCTCCAGCGCCTTCAGCTCGCCGCCCTCTGAGCGGTTCGACTGGGCAATCACGTCGGCCGAGGGGTTGCCACCAATGATGGCGAGGTGAGATGGGCTGTGGCGGACAAAGTCGGCCAGCTCACTTCGAACCACGGCAAAGAGAGCTTCGGTGGCGGACGTGTCGTGCCTGGCTGGGGGCGGCTTTTTCATGTCGGCCCGTATTTCGAAGTCGTTCACATTCAGAGGAGGGCGGCAGTCCCAGGTCGGCGATAACGACGTGGATTTCTCCTGACCTACGATCTCGCAGATGCGGTGATCGAATAGGACCAGCGACCACCACAACCTTCGGCGCATCTCGGCTTCAAGGGCTGAACAACCGGGCGCGTTGTAGCTGGACTCGGTGTGCATGCCCATGCGCTGTGCGATGCGAATAGCAACGGTGACCATGCATGCTAGGGATCGTGGATCTACTTGGGGGCCAACCGAGACCTAAGGACGCGCTTTGTTAATGCATCATGATACCGAAATACCGTCTGGATCAGCATGCGCGCTCTGGAACGACACGTACCAGATAGAGATACAATGCTGTCAAGCAATCACGATCATTAGATCGCCATGGGGCGCATTTCAGCAATGCCTGTTTACATGCTACCTGATACCGCGCCAGTAGATGATCTCTTGACAAGTGGAACGACACGATGCATTCATCATCCGTCAAACTTAGAACGGCAGCACAGTAGATGCTGAACATCAAGGCCTCCAGTGCCTCGCTGATGTTCTCCACATCAGCCGCGGCGTCAATGATGCGTTTTTGCAACGTAGGCGTGTGAGTGACCTTGAGCAGCGTGTTGACGTTGTCGAGGTAAATCTGCCACAGCCTGAAGATTTGCACCTGGTCTGGATGCAGCGAAGGTAGATGGACGTCTGGGTTAGGGGCACCGAATAGAAGATGGTCGTGAGCTTGGACCGCTAACTTGACGTTGTCGTCAGCATGGTCGTAGCTGCTGCTGTTGCCATCGCTGCCGTCGTCATCATCATCGTCCAGCGCCTTGGTCTTTCGGTTAGTCCAGGGTACCAGTGGCGCCAATGACATGAGGAGGAACATGTACCACTCGTTTTATCGACTGCCAGACATCTCTGCCAGAGGATGAATTAGTTTGAAGATGTAGCTAGGGTGTGATATTCAGACACTAGTCATAGAACGTACATGGCCTCTTTGTCTTTACTGCCCCTAGCTGGATGCGCATCGTCATGGTCATCGTGGGGAGTAGCGGCGGCAGAAGCAGAAGGAGAGCCGTGCAAAGGCTCAAACTTGATGTTGTTCTGCTGAAGAAGATATTCGTAATGTTGAAGGCGCTCCAGCAGTCCCCGCTCGGCGAACCGGCGGCGCCGTTTGTGTACGGCCGGCTGGGTACATTGCACGCCTGCCCGGATGCAGTTGGTGCAGGGAAATGAGCGGCTACACTTGACACGTCGCTGCTTGCATAACACGCACGCCAGCACCCGGGTTGGCTTGCCTGTCGTCTTCTCGGGCTCAACTGAAGACATGCCTGGCGATAAAATCGAGATTCTCAAAGAGACTGCCAGTGCTCTGATGAGAATTTCGGTGCGAAGTAAGCCACGAACCAGGTATTCGTGGTGCAAGATGGTGGTGGGGGTGACTCGGGTGAGTGAGCGAAGCGAATGAGTTCGGGGTATTCTAAGAGCGTTCAGCAGCAGACTCCCAGGTTCGCTCGCTTACAATGCCCGAGACCTGGCCGTCGCACAATTCTAAGACCCGTTGCAACCCCAACAGCGTGGAGCGCGTACCGCCCTGCCACCTTCACAGCAACCAAAGTGGCCCTTCTTTGGTCAGTGATATTGTTATTTGAGTGTCAATGGTAGCAATGTGCATCATCTGGAAAGGTCAGTCACTCTGCATCTTCAGATCTCCAAAGCCAGGGCAGCCAATTCATTACGGGAATAAAACCTGGGTTCAGCAGCAACCCGGAGGAGCTCCGTACAGGCCATGTAGCAAAGCCGCGCATTGGCGACACCGAAATTCGAATGCGCCGTACCGGAAAATAAAACGAGAGAGAAAAAAACGGCGCTTCGCTCGCCGGGATTGCGCGAACAGATCATGCGTGTATTGCAACCATAAAGGCTTCCCCTCGGTTTGGATCCCTTTCTAACATGTAACACCTTCTTCCTTCCCCCTTTGCCTTTCTCTTAGAGTCTTCCCTAGCACTCTCTACCATCGATCCCCAAAACAATGTCAAGTGAGACGGATCTGGCCAATAAGATGGAGTCCGACAAGGAACACCCAACAACTCCCAGGCCTGTCGCATCTTCAGAAGAAACTCCTGTTCCGACAGAAGCCGTCACCGGTACTGGCGCCGCCACCAACACCGGCACATCGTCCACCTATGATCCCGAAGAAGAACCCAAAGCCCTCAGCGAGACCAAGCCGGCCTGGGAAGTTGTTCTTGTGGTGCTGGGTATTCTTATGAGCTTGTTCTTGGTCGCTCTTGACCGAACCATTATCTCAACGGCCATACCCGAGATCACTAATGAATACAACTCCTTCGGCGACTATGCCTGGTACGGCAGCGCATACTTGCTGTCATGCTGCGCGGTCCAGCTCTTGTTTGGGAAGCTGTTCACCATGTTCTCTGTCAAGTACACCCTCTTCCTGAGCGTCCTGGTCTTTGAGATTGCCTCGGCTATCTGTGGAGCCGCTCCCAGTTCGATATCTTTCATCGTTGGAAGAGCGATTGCCGGCCTTGGCGCCGCCGGTATATTCGCCGGGGCCGTGAGTTGAAGTGACCTTCCCAAACGACCCTTCCGGGTCCCTAGCTGACGATTGCTCTCAGATGACATCCATGATTCATGTGGTGCCTTTGCACCATAAGCCCAAGCTCTTTGCCGCTGTAAGCAATTCCCCCGGGCTATCTCCCGTGTGCTCGGGGGATGTGTGTTCCTCTTCAAAATTCAATTACTGATCCCCCGAACAGATGGGCTCGATGCAGGTTATCGCTCAGATCGGAGGACCCTTGATCGGCGGCGCTCTCACGACACACGTAACGTGGAGATGGTGTTTCTACATCAATCTACCCATCGGCGGTGTGGCGCTCATTGCCATTTGGTTGTTCCTCGATATCCCTCAGCAGCGAGAACTTGCCGACAGGCCTTTGAAGTGGAAGATGAAGCAACTCGACATTCCCGGCGCCATCCTTGTAGGAGCTGGTGCCGTATGTATCCTCCTGGCACTTCAGTGGGCTGGACCAACATATGCTGTAAGCACCATTCCTTGTCTTCATTTTTATTAGGCCAGTTCGACTGACAACCTTTAGTGGAGTGATGGGCGCATTATCGTCCTGCTTACCGTTGGCGGCCTATGTCTCGTTGGCTTTGGTCTGGTCCAATTCTTTTTCCCCGGCACAGCGACCATCCCAAGGCATCTTTTCAAGAATCGGACTGTTGTTGCTGCCTTCTTCTTGTTCGTTTTCTTCAGTTGCTCCAACTTCGTCTTCAGTATGTCGATCCGCTCTCTGTATCTCATGATGATCAAAGACTCGGAGACTCACCAAAAATATAGTCTACTTCATCCCGACCTGGTTTCAGGCCATCACCCACGTCTCGGCTTATGAGTCTGGTATCCGCACCATTCCCCTGATGGCCAGCTCAGTGGTCGGGCTAATCATCGGTGGAATGGCCACGAGCGCGATCGGATACTATGTACCCCTTGCCATCGTGGGATCATGCCTTGCAGCCGTTGGGGCGGGGCTTATCTCCACGTGGGAGGTGGATTCGCCCCCAGGCATATGGATTGGCTATCAAGTCATCAACGGCATCGGCCTAGGTTTCATATCCCAAATCCCCAACCTCGCCATGCAAGCAGTGCTACCTAAAACGGAGGCTCCGATAGGATTCGCTGTGTCTTTGGTCGGCGGTCTCCTGCTCTCGTCCGTTTTCATCTCGGTTGGGGAGAACGTGCTAGTCAACCAGCTAGTGAGCAGGCTTTCTGCCATCACGGGATCGCCTATCCCTGCCGAGCTCGTCTACGCCAGTGGTGCGACCACGCTGCTGGAGCAGCTACCCGAGAACCAACAAGCTGCCGGTCTCGAAGCGTACAATGACTCGCTACAGGTCGTCTTCCGGATTGGGTTGGGCTTGACGTGTGTATGCGTTCCCGCCGCATGTGCGCTGGAGTGGAAGAGCGTGCAGGCGCCTTGGGCTAAGAAGGACGACGATGATGAGGCGCCTCCGGAGAAGCCCATGACGGCTTTCTAACAGGAGACAGGGAGGGCGACCGGCGAGGGGAATAAGTGGGCATTATGATATTGGCAAAGTGTGCTATGTCAATGTTGAAAGTGCCAAAGGGCTGAAAAGGGATGCTTCCTGTGGCATTGCTAGACCAAGGATTGCTCGAGAGGAAGCTTCATGAACTTGTTTTGTCATCATTTACTTCGTCCCCGCGGTGGACTGACGTATCGCACACGTGTAATGGATGTCTCCTTGTACTAGAATATAGATTTCTCCGCTCGTTTCCGCAAGTTTGTAATTAATATACATCTGCTGGTAGTACGCCCAAGTTAATGCAGTGATTTGATAACCTAATAGAGCGTTTGATGAGATCTTGATGATAAAATATAAAACAAGTCGTAATGTCTCCCAAGATGCGGTTTCTCAACTGAAATCGACTTGACAGGGTAAAGACTTTTATTTATCTTTATTTTTTTGGCCCCCACCGTAGCTACGTTGTATAGATGACTGGCCCGGCTGGAAGGCTGCAGGGCGAAAGGAAAGGCGATGAGAGCCAATGGCGAATTACCCCGTTCGTCCCGCCACTCCACCGCCGGTGCTTTTGCAAATACCCCGAGAGAGACCGTTCCAATTCGAAGTCTCTCCGATCTCAGCTCGATATATATCTCGCATCCACCTCACCAGTTGACATCGAGATGGGATTGTTGATGACACGACACACAAGACCAAGAAGACCATGGCCTTCTTCCAGTCAATACCACGTCTGACCAAGACGTACCACACCAAGTCCTACGACCGCATTGCCAAGCATCACGGCTTCAATGGCCAGGGCAAGACAATTCTCATCACGGGCGGCGCCAGCGGTGTGGGCTATCACATCTCCAAGGCGTTTGCCGAAGCTGGCGCCGCGCGAATCGCCATTATCTCGCGTTCTCCAGAAGCTCAGGAAACGGCGCGCATCGAGATTGAAACCGCTTATCCATCCACCGAGATCTTGCCCTACCAAGCTTCGGTCACGGACACGGCACGAATGAACGAGATCCTGCAGGAACTCGGCACCGTGCATGTCCTGATCCTCAACGCTGCCGTGGCCCATCGCCGCGCCCCGGGCGTCGACATCAGCGTCGACGAGGTGCAAGAGGCCTTCGACACCAACGTGGTGGCCCCTTTTGCCCTCACCAAGGCCTACCTGTCCATGCCGACGCCCGAGAAGAAGGTAGTCCTCAACGTCTCGTCCGTCGCAGCCCAGTTGTCTGGTCACCGCATCGGCTACGGGCCCAGCAAGGCCGCTGCGGCCCAGGTGATGCAGCACTTTGCCGCCGAGAACAAAGTAGACGATGCGAAAATCATTTCCTTTCACCCCGGGGCCATCTGGACGCCCGGCACCGAGAAGACCCTCGGCAAGATCTTCAAAAAGGATGCTCCGCACTGGGAGGATATCGAGCTGCCAGCCCATTTCGCCCTTTGGCTGGCTGGGCCAGAGAGCGGCTTCCTCCATGGCCGATTTGTGTGGGCTCAGTGGGACGTCGATGAGCTGATCGCACTGCAAGACAAACTGGGAAAGGACCCCAACATTATGAAAATTGGGCTGGCACTCCAAGAGCCAAATAAGCCAGAGCCGACTCGGTCGGCGTGAAATGTCACAGTTAGATCACTCCGCCGGTATCGAAATACAATGTATGCCATTTTCTGCGCAGTACTTCAACTGCATCCGAGAAATGGAAATCGTAATCATATCCATACTTGACTACTTGTTACTTGGCGGTTGCTGTTCAGAGCAAGGCTTCACACAATCAGATAGTTTCACATTAACGCAAATAAATACACACAAATCAAATAAAATAGAGCCTTTTCACATCCAAATCAAAGCAAATAGAAGGTTCTCATTATTTGCAAATATTTGTATTGTAGGTCTAGGTAATAAGGCTAGGTACTTTAGCTCAGACACAGAAACAATCTTGGGAACAAGCCACACAGCCCTCGTTTTATAGCGCCGGAAGTTGCCCGCCCACATAAACTTTTCTTCTTCGCTAGGAATATCGCGGTATTTCTGGATTAGAGGCTACAAGGAATACCGCAATAGGGTATATACAGAGATAATAGGAGGGGTGTATACGATGAAAGTAACCCACAACACCGACGCCAAATGCAGAGAGCTGGGCATACCCACTTTCAACGGCACCATACAACCACTAATGAATTGGAGGCTTACTTCTTGGAACTTCCTTACCTAGTAGATAAGGTACTAATCGCCTATGAGAGAGTCAACGGATTCAACTCGTGGATCCGAACATGCGGGCACGTAACTTACGGAAGTAGTGATATCTAGCTGATTTTTAAGACAGCGTTGGGTGCTAGGTGCCGGAGATTGAAATTTATGGTCTTGGGGATGAGAATCGCCGAGTGTATTACCTCATTACCTCTACATACCATACAGTCTGTCCAGATGGATGCCGGATGGAGGTAAGGCAAGGGCGGACTTCTTGCATCTACAAAACCGAGTCCTGATTACCAAGGAGCCAGTCGATCAAATCTATCTGGCGGCATTATCGGCAAGAAGTCCGCAGCTAATGAATTAGAAGGATAACGAAGCAATAGATGACCAGATGGTCTTAGACATGATGCAATGGGCAAATAATGGTGACAATCTGAGGGATATGCTGCTGAAAAGACCACTGACAATTGATTGTGAGGTTTACAGTTATGGTCTCTACATAGACAACGTATTGTGGGGAATAAAATGAACCAGTGGCGGCCGAACAGGTTCGTGTCATTAGGCCTGTGGCGCAGGTTACCCGAACCAAGAGGAAACGGAGGGGAACACGATATCTAAGACCAAGGTAATTGGAAAGGTGTAAGGAGGTATTCCACCGTTACTAGATCGCCAGATGGTTAGGGACGGGTATCACCTCAGTAAATAATTGCTTCCACTTCAACCACAATGGATAAGTCTAGTATGTTCATTTATCTTTCCTCTCCCTCCAGTCCTCCTTTAAGAAATCCGCACACCGTTCCGCAACCATGATGGTTGGGGCCATGGTGTGCGCACTTGTCACGAAGGGAAACACGCTCGCGTCAGCGATTCGGAGATTTTGGAAACCATGAACCTTGAGCCGTTGGTCCACGACCCCGTCTTTGGGATCTCTAGACATGCGACAGGTTGATGCGACGTGGTAACACGACGAGGCTGTCCGTCTGATATATGCATCGATGTCCTCATCGGTCACAGTCCGCCAGCTCAGCTCTCGCAGCTGGTTTTGCGCTTTGCCGGCGATATCCTTAGACATTGTCGGGCCTATCTTGTCAACCGGGGCCGGGACGGTCTTGACCTCGGGCACTGTAGCACCGCTCAAACTATTCTCTTTGCTATATATTGTGTCGAGATAGGCGAGATCCATGCCAGGACCGAAGGTAAATGGCACTGGGTGGGGGTAAACGGATTGAAATTCCTCCGTCAGACGCATCGCGAACCGGACGGCTTTGTGCATGGTCGTCAGGTCTCGATTGTCTTTAAGCATGGGATGATCCAGGCGGGGGTACTGTTCGGGATCGGTCGACGCAATCTCGACGGTCCCGCGCGAATATGGCTGTACGATGGTTGCGTACCAGCTAGACAGAGATATTCCAGGGACCGACTCGACCAGGGCGGTGACGGGGATGACCATGACTTCGATGTCTGGGACATTCCGGGGCAAGAAGGGGTCCATCAAGTCATGACCGTTGTCATCTCTGGTCTTAACCGACAGTGTTTCATCGTCAATTGCACTACTCTTCACGAAAATACTTCGGCAAGTTGACGACTCGGCCAAAAGCCCGATCCCGAGGAAGAGGTAAAGAAGCAGGTGCCAAAGGAAAGTAAGCGCTGACTGGATACAGTGGAGGGTGTCCCTTTGGGGAACTTGAAAGCAGATGGGAACAGATATGTGGTCAGTCAGGTTTCTGCCGACTGCCGGGAGTTCCTTGATGACGGGAATCCCTAGCGGCTCAATAACTTCGCGGGGCCCAATTCCGCTATGTTGTGTCAGTGGTAGTCTTATACTTTAGAGAGCACGGTTCACTAACCTTAGTTGAAGAAGTTGCGGCGTGCAGAGAGCGCCGCTGCAGAGAATCACCTCCCGGCGTACATTCACAATGTAGTCACGCTCTCCCTTACTGGTGCTGTCGACTGGCTGGATCTGAACACTCTTAACTCTGGTCGATCCCTTATCGACCACCAGCTTGGACGCCACAACCCTTGTGCAGACTGACAGGTGAGATCGTCTCTCCGTTGCAATGCGGCTATTCAGCCAGGCCTTATAAGAGGAGAGACGCTGGCCGCGCGAGTCGATTGTTGCGTCCAATTGCACATTTCCTTGCGCGGGGGCTTTGGGATCGTTCCCATCCATCACAAAGGGTAGTCCCACGGCCTTGGCTGCCTTGTCAGCGTAGGCAATAGAGCCTACAACATGCCTTGCTGGCCGATTCTCAATGGGTCCAGAATGTCCACGATGAGGGGCATCGGGATATCTAGTGGAGTTCTCACTTCTCCGAAAATACGGTTCGACCTTGTCCCAGGCCCAGTCGGTGAGCCCAAATTCCTCAGCCCACTGATTGTAACCGCCCGGGACGCCGCGGGTGAGGAGTTGGCCATTGATGCGAGTGGCACCGCCCATGCCTTCGACCGCCCAAACACGAGTCCTCCTACCATGGAAGCCCTCAATTGGCTCTGAGAGACGCGACACGGCCTGCAGGAAGGGGAATTTGTAGTTTTGCGAGAGGAGGGGAATGCGGCTGATGAAATTATCTCTCACGCTACCTTTCTCGAGAACGAGGACTGAGACGGATGGGTCCTCGGACAGACGGGACGCGAGGATGCAGCCAGATGTGCCGCCTAGTCAGATACAGAATCAATTAGAGATCTGGGCCCTGGTCATAAGAAAACAAAGGCATGAAGTACCTCCCACGACAATGTAGTCGTATGTCTTGCCGTTGACATCAGCAGCCGACAGCTCAGGGTAGGATGGAGCAAACGGCCACATATTGAGCGTTTGCTCGCCGGGTTATGAGCACGATGATGTGCTTGCCGATGAGCGATAAATATAGTAGCTGGTATCACGAGCGGGAAAAATTGAGAAGCGTTACGAAGAGCTTCAAATTTAAATCAGTAGAATGGCGAATGAAGCCTGAACTGTCGATTAACGAATGATAATGTTGATTGATGTAGGAGGATAAGGTCACAGTTCCTTCGTATTGGCGCCCTGATAAGGTGACACTCGAATTATGGGATGATCCATGCCGGACGCTCATTGGGCCTCATTTTTCCAATATTTTTGACCAGGGTCCTGGGTTTTACATCGTCGAGGAGCAACGTAGCGTGCCCGGCTCCTCCCATGCAGCTGCCATGTTATTTCCGTCCTGCCCAACCAAATCCCCAGTATCCATTTGTTAATAAGACAGCAGTAACGTTCGGAATTAGCCCTTCCCCGCCTTGGAACTGCGCCTGGCCCCAGACCCCAAAGCTGGAGCGAAGGTTCCGATCCTTCACTGCATAATTCCCTGGCATCTGCGATCCTGCTGCTGTAAGTGTTTAAAAGTAGCCTTCCGTGGATTTGTATTGTCATTAATATTTGCCGGAAATTTGCCCTAATCCGCAGTTGTCATCTAGTTAAACGCCCCTCGTACATTTCGCCCACTAAGATGCTGTGCAGATTTTACAACCCATCTTTCTCGGCTTCCTGCTCTGAAATTGAACAAAGCCAAACACCATATACCTACACCTTTTAGTAACTCTTTAACCGGCATTAGACTGTCACGTTTCGCGAATTTTCCATCTCTTCACCATAAGGAATATTCTACGGACTGGCATTAGGAGCGCTTGTCGATCTGTCGTAACAAATTCGAGAACGTCAAAGCCGAATTATAGGTTAAGTCTGCGATTTGCTGTTCTGGCCGCCGAATTTGGCAGGGCAGGGCCGCCATTTTCGGGTGCTCTGACAGTTGCGGGGCGCTTGGTCGTAGGCAGGTACTTGGTACCTCGCCCCCTCCAGCCAATTCGTCTGCGGATACGCGACCCCCCTTGCTCTGCCCAATTAGTGTCCTAATCCTAGGCAGCAACCTGGCGACCCTACGTTCCTCTGCCCTCCAATAAGTGTCCTAGTCCTAGGCGGTTAGTTCGAGAAAGTAGTGGCTCCCAAAATCAAAGATCCAAGAATCCGTTTTCTTTAACCTGGTATCCATTTTCTGCTCCCTAGCAAAGCGGCACGTAACGGCGTAACCAGACGTAAAATAGCGTCCCTTGTACCTCCCGTCGTTCCTAGCTTATTAGCCATCAGAGTTAGTAGCCCTCGACACTCTATCCCAGACACTTATAACCTCAGATACCTAACGCCAAAACACTCGATGCCATCGCTATACCAGTACGTGGCCCAATATAGCTGATCGTAGACCGTAATGCCGATTTTGTCCGGCAGTTCACCGCGAAATAGCGAGAAGCCTACGACGACCGGATTACGAAACGGGCAAAGGCGCTTATAGCCGACCAACACGCAGCTCTCCGCAAGCAGCTCAAGGTCACTTAGTTCCTTCTACCCAACTATGCCGACGCGACCAAGATCAACATTGCCGGCCTTCTACGAAAATGGAAGAAGTATATAGGTGTCACGGAATGGCCTAATGAACGGCCGCAGGAAAGGCGCAGGAACGCCCCGACAGCCAATCGCTTAAGAACCAATCAGAAGAGGATCACGCTTGGCAACAGTGATCCAACATAGGAGGGATCACTAGCATATACCAGATCACCATGATCCTCGTGAGCCTGGCGGGACAGGCTCACCAAGCACTCTATGAGCCAACAATGGGCGGATCACCAGTGCCCTGGTGATCCTCAGTCTATATATACTAGCTAGAAGTCACTCATTACAAGGGGAGAGTAGCTCCCCAGCTAGCAATTACAATCACAGCTTTGGTCCTAACTTTGAGAACACCACTACCGTGAGAAACACTCTGTTGTAGACCCTTTGGCTCTACCGAACCTTCAGACTTGTCAACCCTTACCTTCGCTGAACCCTTTCAGAGGATAGTCTGACCGGGTTCGTCACACTTTCCCTTTGCTCCCAAGGCGCTAACACGTTGCTCCCTAATGGCGAGGTCCAAGTCGATCAAAAACCCGCGATTATCCTAGCTCACCATGAGATTACCAATAGATATATCTCGGTGGAGGAGGCCAGCTTCTCGCCGCAACGATTTATGCCCTTCGATACAGTCAGCGAGGGCGGCGAGTAGCGCCTCTCGAGAGCTTGCTTCGTAGATAGGAATTCCATAGTCGGAAAGGATCATACGCCGGTACACCCGATTTGGTAGCGTATCGCTGCCGGCTTTGGTCGGAGATGTGGAACAGGGTCGCTTGCTAGGCGGCAAGGGAGCACCAGTTTGGTCAGACGACCGCTTCGCGCTAGCGATGCTGCTACTTCGACCGGCACGTAAGAGACCTGCCGTGCTCGTACTCGGTGAAAGTCGCGATCGATTCTGCCGGTAGTTCGTGGCCTTCGTGACATCTAACCCCTTCCGGATATTGTTTCGGACATCGTCATCTACATTCCGTACCCAAACAGTTTCGTAGTGATAATACCAGGCAACATGAACCGCACCCTTGCCAGTCGCTTCACGGAGCAACCTACCCTCGTCATCGCGCTCCAGGTATTGCCATGAATCTTTGACAACAAACAGGGCATACAGGTCTTCTTCGCGGTATGCTTTCCAACAGGTCGTTGCTCGGCCAGCGATGCAGCGTGCACGCTTCATTAACCATCGAGGATGAGCCGCTCAGTCGTACCCTCCCGTTCGATCTCGATAAACCGTTGGCCCTTTGCTGTCATGATCGTCGGGTCGAACCTAAGCTCTTCCTCGCTCATCCAGAGGAATCCGAGGATCGTAGACACGAACCGCAGGCTATCCTTGTTGATATCAAATTGCTCGGAGGCGATGCCCCCGAGCCGGTCAAACACCCAGATCCCCATGAGAGATCCGCAGAGTGTGAAGCCTAGGACAAAGCGACGAGTATCCTGAGCAGCGAGCACTTCCCTAGCGTACCTGCCGGGATCAAGCCGCGCTTCCGAAGGTGTGTCGGCGGATGGGTTACTCTTCAGCTCGCCGGGCACGAGGATCTGGGTCTAGTCGTATCTGGAGTTTTTTCCGGCGCTAGGGTCGTCGACAAAGCCAATATCTATCTTCCGTTTCGCGACGGAGCCGGCGATTGGCTCGTCAGGCTTCGCCAATGGTCTTCGTTTCTATGCCGGAGCGGAGTTATAGCTCTCTACAAATGCCGCCAGCTTCTTAGTAAAGTCCGCAAACCAGCTTAGCACATCATCCTGCTTCGCTTCTTCGGGCCAACCCCTCTAGCCGTTACTGAAGAGCGGATTGCTGCCTTCCAAACAGTCCTCGAAGAATGTCTTTGATGCGGTCTCCAGGTTTGGCACATCACCAAAGTACGTCTTGTAGAAGTCCCGGAGCCCAACATACATAGGGCCAAGCTCCTCCTTAAGAACATTATCCACGTATTTGCGGTGTTCGGATAAATTGACGAAGCTGCTAGTGTTGCGCAGCCATGGGGTTTGCTAGATAGAAAACTCTATCGGTCGGGGAGGCGGGGTAGATTCAGTGACGGCGTCGTAGACTCGGCCCCAGATGAGCGCATCGTCTAGATGGTCGGCGAGGGCTGCATTTAGGAGAGGCTTGATACGGTCGAGGTCGAAGTCGTCGGAGCGGAGCGAGAGTTCAAGGCGCAGAAGATCGTCTCGAAGGGTGCCACGATGTGTCGTGGCAGGTAGCAGGTCGGCAGCGGGAAGGGTTTGCGCCGCTCTCAAAAAGGAGCGAATGAGTTTCCGGAGTTCTACACCTTGATCAGAAGAGCACATACTCAAACGAAGTCGGACTGTCGTACCTTCTTGGTCAAGTTGACCGAGCGCATCTGGAATGCGCGAGATCGTCGTATCTGAGCAAACTGTATTGAACAAAGCGTGGAAGGCATCATGGCCATTCCCGATGGGATTATCCCTGATGATCTCCAACCGCAGTTGGTCTGCCATCGCGGATGGCATGCTCTCGATGTGAAGTGGGAAAAGCAGAAGAGGCGCGTCCCGTGGCACGCTCGCTGCTTCCACCAGCCACGCTAGCCACTTCAACTGTGCCACGGCCCAAGTAAGTCAGCAGAGTTGTTGGGTCGGTCATCCGGAAAATCAACCGACCCGGCCAACCAATTGACGCTCAGCGTCCGCCAACCCGATGGAAATCCACGGCCTGGAGCGCAGTCAGAGTAGAGACAGCTGTATCTGACCCTTGGATGCATTCGTTAACATATGCTGTCTCTGCAATTGTGCGGCTAGAGCGGTTAGTGGGACTCGCCATTCATGCGATAAAGAATCCGTACCTTGGCGGATTCTTGTCCGTGCCTGGTGCCTTTGGCAGCCAGCGGGTTTTCGAATCCAGAGGCCACGTGGCAAACAGGCCAGCGCTTGAAATCGAACTGTTCTATTTTGTTGCAGAGGAGGAGCTGCAGAACGATCCCTTTGCTTAGGCCCACCTTCTAACCCCACCGAAGCAGCGGATCAACATCTGACGGACCAAGTCGCACGTCCCCCGGATTGAGACGAATCTTCCGCCGGCGGCCGAAAGCCGCAACTACCGTGCCGGCAGCAACCGGGCCGGCACATACGCACGACCCGCTGGGACGATCGGCTACGATGGCTTTGTCCCGAACCAAGACCTTCCTGTCAGGCATAAAGCTGCTTCGTGACCCGGCACACGCCGCCGTCGAGTACATACACTTCCACTCTAAGTTCCAGTAACATAAGCACGAGAGCACGGGCCACAGGTAAAGTCGCCTCTGGCTCGAACCCTGCTGTTCAATTTTCTGGAGAGTCCATCAAGCCGCCGAGCTCATCCCTGAGTGTGATCATTCCGCGCAGTGTTTGCTCGGTAGGAACGAACCTGAATGTTGTTGAAAGATTAGCGATGCACCAGATAACGCGCGGCACCGCCTCTCGCTAGACACGTCGGGAGAGGTGCGCACTTCGATGTTGAAGTCGCACCGGCAGTTCTCGTCGAGAAGGGAGATCAGGGTCGGGGCAATCACCGCCTCCCATGCGGAGGCGAAGTCGGTGGGATCGGAGACACGGAGGGAGTACGGACGGAAGGACCGACGAGAGACTTGGGACGACCTTAACGTTGGCCCTGAATATGTTGTCAGCTTTTGCTCGGCTGCTCGGAAGCTGTCGTAGTCGCTTACGGTTGCAAATGCCTATGCAGAAGAAGGTTAAGGTCGGGGTTGGCGGCTTTCCGGGCCTCCAGTGCTATGGTTGGCTCGTCTAGCCTCAGAAGACCGCCATCCGGAATCTATGTTGAGTTTAGGGGCGGGCAGGGAACACCAGCGCACACCTGAAAGCTTGCGGCGCAAGTCACCAGCATAGAGGACTCGCTCGAAGCGGCGCGCCCTCCCCTCAATAGTTACTTCCCCGGCCGACGAGGTTCAAGAAGCCGAGTATTTTCGGGATAAGCCTTTCAGTTCAGCCATACAATCCAGATCCTCCCAGACATGCACGATTTTCATGAGCAGATGTCCGATCAGTTTGCGTCTATTCAGCGGTGGGGCATTGATGCGTCTTGCTCGGTGAGACTCGTTGCATCCCGTTTTTGGCCAATTAAGACAGAGGTGATCACTAGAGCCTCTGTTCTGCCTGCCTTCAACGGAAGTGTGAACTGGTCATGTGATTCCCATTGTACCCTCGCATCCTACATCGTCCCTGCCCGATTTCTAGGCTGTTTCAAAGCTGTGAGGCAAGTTCAGGGTGGTCTTGGAGGAAAGCCATCTCCTGAGATGGCAGATCCTGCCCCCACCTCCGTCTTTGTCTGATTCTCTCAATAAGCATTGCTTGGTATTTCTCCTTGCCAAAGGTGTTTTTGTACTCCTCGTCGGTATAACCTGATGAGGTACGCGTAGCATTGAATAGGTATTGTTGAAGGAAGCCCGCGAAGATGGGGTTGAGTAGCATCTCGATACTAGACTCGAATTAGCAACGCTGGCAGAGAAGCGTAGCAGATACTGACAGCCGTTCTCCGTTCCATTTATATATGGACGTGGAGACATCATGCGAGCTGGGTGGCCCGTTATCCACAAGGATATAAACCCGGTTGTTGTCGTAGCGGTACTGGCCAGAGGACCGGAGACGATCCTGAGCTTCGTCAAAGGGTCTGTGCCATTTGTGTTTGGCAGATTATATTTGCCATTGTCGTCCGCCGTTCCTTAGGCTCGCCGGGTATGTTTTGGGAATGGCACTGGACTAGTCCGCGTGTGGCCATAATGGAAGCTACCCTGGGTGCAGTGGGTTGAGGTTGGGAGTCTGTCTAACATTGAAGGAAGGGGTGGCCGCCCAGAGAACCTCATGCAACAAACGTCTAATTTTAGACAAGCCTTGAGTCATCGGCAAGGTGGCAGCCAAGTCAAGGGGGGTGCTGAGTGCTCCCGTGACAAGTATTGAGCGCTGCCAGGGTGCCCTCTGCCATGGCATCTGCGGATCCAGCCGGACAAAATATGGAAAATGCAGCAACGGCACCAAGGTCATCTTCTTCCCTGATTTTTGCAAGTTTTGGCGGTCTTCTCGTGGTTCAAGAGTGGATATGGTGATGAGGACGGGGATGATTTGAGTGTTATGTTTTCATCCATGTTAGTGGGTTAGGAGTGAAAAATTCGTGTCAGAACTATAAACGTTCAGCTTGTATGGGGGCAACCAGGCCTCTTGGTAATACAGTCCCCCTTTGTTTGTTCGGTACCGCCTGGTCTTGGGAGAATAATCGTCAGAATTATTCCCGTTGCTCCTTTTCTTTTCTTTTTTCTTTTGTTTTTTTTATTTTTTTTTCAAAAACTCAAATAAAAGAAGGAGATGAGAGAAAGAGAGGGAGAGTTATCTTTTTACCTCACTTTTTCTTCTTGCCTTTCTTTCTGTCTTTGAAGTTAGAATAATGGTCAAAAGTCTATCCCCAGGTTCGGAACTAAAACGGTGCCTCAGGAAATGAGCGTCATAGATGATAGCTACTTGGACTAAACGAATGTCTCTCTCCGCCACCTTTCCCCTTTGCCCACACATACACCGGCCGAAGTGGCGCCAGCGCCAGCCCTACCTAGGTCCTAGCTCCGGTACGGATAAATCATATCCCAGGCATACCAGATGCCACCAATCCTGATACAACTCAATGCCCCAGCCCGCGGGATATCCGGATGTTTCTGAACACGCCGCCGACTCCATGTCGGTTATACCCCCCCGTGAGTACGGCCATCGGAGCCGACATATTCACTTTCTGTTAGACTACTCGAGGTTGGTGACGAACGTTGCTCTGAGAATTGAGAGAAGTGTTAGAACGGTTGCCGGGAGACGTAGTCGCTGTAGGACGGAGGGCGGGAGCTTGGTGAGCCGGCGCACGGAGAGCCTGAGCAGGTGGAGCGAGAACAGGGCGAGTGGAAACAGCGCGAGCGGGATCAGGGCGAGTCGAAGGAGGGCGAGCGGGAGCAGGGCGAGCGGCCAGAGATACCGATGACTACTGCTGGTTGGTCTTTGCCACCGACGTAGGCCCCTTGCCGGGGGTTTCGTAATGGGCCTGCCACTTTTTGCCCTAGGCGTCAATAAACACAAGCCGGTTCATGTTCCCCGCCTTCTCAGAGCGCAATGTGTAGGCCATCTTTTTGCCTCCCGAGTAGTAGTAGGTGTTGCCAGAAGGACCAAAGACGGCTTTGATGTGGCGAGGGCTGCTGGTCCGGTGGCCTTCGGCAGCATCGTAGTAGATCTCGTTGCCCGAAGCATCGTATGGGATCTACTGGTAGTCTGGGTCGAAGTAGTAGTATCCGCCGTTGCCGTCGGGCTTAACGTCCTTCTTCCAGGCGCTGCCACCGGATGATGACCCGCCGGCACCGCCGGCACCGCCAGCGCCTCCTCCCGAGCCGGACTCGCTGGGCTCAGAGTCTGGGTCCGGTAGCGGGAACTGAGCGTTTTTGTAATACTCCAAGACGTCACTCGGACTCGGCTGCTCGGTGCCCCAGTTGACAAGGGTGCCTGCCACCGGTTTGTGGCGCTTTCCGTCCTTGAGGAGAATGCAGGTCCAGAAGCACCCCGTGTCTGTCGCGTAGAGGAATCTAATGTGAAACGTGAGCGTCGAGGTCGACCGCCCTTCGCCGTGCGAATTTTGCCACAATCCGATGCCCCATTGCGGAACCGAGATTTGTGCCGGGTTCGCGGCGTCGAGGTACACTTGCATCTTATTTTTGTCCTTTTTGCTAAGCGTGACTTTGTCTACTTTCTTTCCTCCCTTGCCCATTTTGACGACTTGTTAGGGGCTTCCTTTTCTCTTCCGACGAATAATAACCTGGAAGGTGCTAAGACACCTGGTCAGCATGGATTAGGTAGCTTCGACTGGTGATTTGAGTAGGTAGGTACCGAGTCTCGACCAGCGAGTAGGAACACCTTAAACAGGCAAGGTAAATAAACTGGGATATCAAAAGGCAACGGAAGGCAGGGAGTGTCGAGAGGTGGTGGTGGTCAACTTAGAATTACGACTCGGAGGACGACGGACGCCAGGGATATTTATCCTCGCCAGTCTCTAGTCTACTCCAAGTATGGATCTGTATCTTACGCTGGATAGAAGGTCGAATCCCGAGACGGATGGACGGACTCAGACCATGGTCCATCGGCCGGAGACCTATTGTAACCTCGAACCTTGCGCCCCAAGACGGATGGTTCATCGGTAGTGTCACGGCTTCCTTCTGCGACAGCTCGTGGCCAGGTACGAGTCGCCCTGACTATTTTTAGGCGGCCCCCAACTTGCATGGGTAATAACAACTCTGAGGCATGCTCTCTCACACATCCCTGATCAGCAGGCTGGAGACCGCAATGTAGACAGATCCCGTAGCCCCGCGTTGTCGTTGACTGAGGAGGCTAAGCTGGGCTAGGCCCCCGAGCCGGCAGTTTCGGCTGTCCGCGCTGGCCTGGCCGCTGGTTGTTGGTCGTTGATTCGAGATTGGTGGTTTGTTGTCGCCTTGTTGGTGATTGTTGGTTGCCATGTTACAGTGTTGGATGTCGGTTGTTGGCGTAGCCAGATCCTAAACAGCCTTACGAACCAACTGGCGACCCGAATCCATTCCCGCGAACGCGACCCATCGTCCCGGCGTCGATCGGCTTCGTGACTCGTCCAACTAAACAAGCCCAGGGTGCTTCCACGCCCCCTGGCTGTTGACAAATACACAGTCGGCGTATAGGCCTGCTAGAAATAGAATATATACGGTACCCAAGGTACATGTATATACGTGTTGGCCGTCCGGTCGTTGGCCGTAACCAAGCGCCCGAGACATGCAAAGGGGGAAACCTTAAACGGCCCGGCTCTGCACATGACACGATCATGATACACCTATACGCGGGCCTGGTACCAGGTAGGTGGGTGGTCCGCGACGTTGTCGTTTTAGTCCACGTGCCACTTGAAGGCCGCAGTAGTAGGCCATGTGGGGCGGGGCCAAGTCGCGCGGCGGGGCCCATTTAGATAAAGCTGAGGCCCACCTCCCGTCTTCAGCGCCTTGACATAACTTCGCCCGTCCTTCCTCTTTTCATTCATGTAGCTTACAGCTGGCATTTTCAACGCTTCAGTTTCCCCTCGGCAACTTCCGGTCCTCTAAGCCGATTGCGTCTCACCACCGTCTCATCACGAGTTATCCCTCGCAAAAAATCATCACTTTCCTCCTCCTGTGATTCTGTCACCCTCCCTTGCGGCCCTTCACTATCCGCCAGCGCAGACCAAAATCACAATGTGAGCAAACGCTAAGTGGTTCCCCTCGGCGCTAACCCTTCTTGCTAACCTGGCCGGGATATTCTCCCACTTCAGGGCCGCCACGTTCAATCCTACGCTTTACCAAGCAGGGAGGCCACTGGAGCTCCAAGTGCGTAAAAGCTACTCCCCCAACCTGCCGTCCCGCGTTACCGCCACCATCAGCAAAGTGCTCTCCATGACCATGTCCGTTGTGCTGGATGTCACCTTCCAGACCCGTCACGGCCCGCCTGTCCACCATGTGCTCAAGCTCTACGACCGTCGATTTGGCTCATGCCTGCGAGAAGTTGACGGGGACAGGGTCGCGCCGCACACACAGGAAAACGAAGCAGCGTTCGAGGCCTTTGTCAGGCGGGGCATGATGCCCGGGTTCCTCCGCCATCGACATGAAAGAAACGACCCCGAGGAGAGCGTTCTCCCCGTCGGGGCTCGGGAGTTCCTCGACGAGCCCAATCGCACCGAAGGTCTTGCCAAGTACGAGGCCGCGCTCTGGCAAGACTGTAGCGAGCACTTTGAATGCGAGACCAAGGCCTATCACCGACTCGCCAAGCTCCAGGGCACGGTGGTCCCGCGCCTCTATGCCCATGTAAGTCTTCCGTCGGCCACCAAGCTCGCGACCATCATGCCACCGGAAGCAGCGCCCTACTTTGAAGTGAGAGGTATCCTTCTGGAACGGATCGACGGATATTGTCTGGACAACCTAACGCTCGGTCCCCTACCAAAAAATCTAAGGACATGGCAGCACATCATCCAGTTGGCCGCCGATGCAGCGTATGAGATCAACAAGCACGGCATCATCATGGAAGACTGTGCACCGCGCAACGTGGCCGTGGACGGGAAGTCGCAGACACCGCGTATCGTCGATCTGGCACAGTGTATGTTTCGGGACGAGATGGTGAGCGAATGGTACAAGTCGGGGTGGCACGAGGACGAGGATTGGGATCCGGAACTTGAGTATTGGGAGCAAGTGAGTACTACGTGTAACCCAGGGGCGATTGCGGCGGTTATGGCGAATCGGATATACAAGAAGACGGGTGCGAAGCTGGAGTTCAGGTATCCGGACTGGAGTGGGATTTTTGCTAAGATAAGGCGGAGAAGAGAGGAGGCAGCCGCAAGAGCACGGAAAACCCCTAGACGCTAGGGGCGTTGAGACACTGAAGTAATAATACGACTGAGTGTTTCGTCTGCCGAATCATCTCGATATAACATTCATACACTTTCCAAACACCCACTATAGTATACACCACGGCCCCTCAACCCCACCCCTTTAATGCCCCTCCCCACGAACCAACCCCCTCCTCAACCACTCGGGCACAAAAGCCTTGATCCTAACCTTCCTCCCCTCCTCCCCTTCACCCGCCCCAACCCCCACAACAAACTCATCCCCGTCCCCAAACCCGCCCGCGCCCGAACTCGCCTCCCCCGGCAGCACCACATCAGTCATGATCTCCAGCCGGCACAGCGCCAGCCCGACATTCCCCACCCCGCTCAACCACTTGCCCGCACTCCGCCCCTTCTTGCCCCCCCGGCGCCCGCCCGATGCTCGCCTCGCGCGGGATCTGCTCGGCCGTCACACCATCCTCAATCTCGGGCCGATACCCCGCAACCAAATCCAAGTTCCCCGGCGGGGGTTGTTGGCCGTTGTCTGGGTAGAGCACACACGGCAAGATGCGCTTGCGCACCACCCCGCGGTGCTCGGTGCTGATGGTCAGCTCCTGCCCCACATAGCAGCCCTTGCGGAAGTCGATGGCGTGCATGGCGTCGGCGTTGCTCTCGTGCGGGAGGGCCTGGTTGAAGAGGAGCTCCGATTGGCCCTCGGGGATGCCGTGCGTGTAGCGGCGGAGGTGGTAGCTTGATTCCGGGACTATGGGGAGGTCTCCAGATGACACTGGGGGGGTGGTGGTGGTGGTGGTGGGGAAGAAGGCCCCTAGCACTTCACCTCGAATCGCTCCTTGGACTGGATTGAAAACGGCCCCCAGGCCCGCCGCCTGCTGAGGCGGATCGGACTGAGCCGTTGCCGCTGCCAGACACCGCCCTTGAGAGCTCGCCGGCCAGCCCGCCAGATTTAGCCCCGATGGCGCCGTAGCCTCAACCTCCGCCTCCACCACTACCACCACTGCCACGCCACACCACGCCGTTAACAAGGCTAACAAGGCACGCCAGCGTGGTCAAGAGACAGCAGCCCGGCATATCGAACCCGAAGGAGCAACCACAAACATCACATGCTTATCGCAAGATCGACCTCCCATCACATGAAGCACATGAATCTCTGCTCCGTTCACAAGCAATGACAAACCACCCCAACTATCAAATTCAGCCCAAATCTACATACAAGGTAGAGACAGTCCCTTCTCTTGGTGAAACTGCTCTAGGATCTCAAGACACTGCTCGAAATGCGCAGCAGGTTCCCAAGTATTGTGCCTGTGCCCATACCCCGCCCACTTGACCAAGTACTCCGGCCCATCTTCTCCCTCTCGCCACTCCAAAATCTCCTCGACGTTAAAAATACTCGTCACCTTGAACCTTCTCAGTTGTAGAAGCAACTCGTAAAGAGAGGGTACGTGCTGTCGAAGAAGAGATCCCCCCTACTGGTGACTTGCGCCGCGGGTTTTCTGGTACGCGTTCATGTCGTCCATGATTCGTACAAGGATTCCACGTGAACTCCACCTGAAACGTCGCTGCCCCGCCCACCCAAACGCGCTTGAGGACCGCTTCAAGTGGCCATTCCTCAAAGCTTGCGAAAGCGGCCTCGGGCGTCTCCTCTCCCAAAGCGGACGCCCCTGAAGATTGCGGGTTGGAAACTCTACGCTGGCTTTGGCGGCGCTTTGGACCTTGTTGAGCCTGTTGCGATGGGGAATTGGTGCGAAGACGTGCCTGCCTCTTGGGCGCTGTGTTTACCTTGCAGCGCTTCCCTCGTGGCGGCTGAACGACATCCCCATCTTTGCCTCGCTTGGCGTCACTTCCCGCAATAGGAGAGCAGTTCTCCTCGTCGTCAGCATCGTAACGCCGCTGCCGCCGACGACAGTTGCTTTGCTGAAGGCTGACCCGCTCTCCGTCGGGCCATTCGGTGCTGCTGGCCCTTATTGCTCCAGGGCCTTGCTTCGCGTCGTGGCCGAACGACATATGCTTCCGAAATTCCTCAAACGTTGCGGTGGGGGTTCTGTCCACCTCGATGTGTCTTTCGAGGGACGATGGCGGATGGGCAGTGCCGCGCTGGCGCCTCGGGCGTCGAGGCGATCTCTGAGCCCCTCTCGCAGAGTCGCTGCAAGTGGCCCCCTTACGGCGCTTGCGTGGCGGCGGGTGGACAACATCATCCTCGCTGTGTTCAGCGTCGCTGTACACACTGCCCTCCTCCTCATCGGCATCGCGACGTCGACGACACTGGCGGAATGGCCTCGTACCACAACCTCGGCCACTGGCTTGGTCTCGGCCGGCGGGTGGCTGCATGGGTGGGCTGGCACCGGCTGGCTCATGGTCGACATTTCCTCCGCCGTCCGGCAGCGTGGGTAGGCCCGCCATACTCTCTCGTGCTTGGGGCGGCGCGGTAGGGCCCTCCTCATCGTTTTTCTCTCCTCCGTCGTCTGGGGCGAGAGGATGACGTTGTTCTGGGCCGCTCGCTTGATCGTTGTCGTCACAGTGGTCGCGATGTTGAGGCAGACCGCAGCTGCCAAACCCCTGTTGTGGATCAACCCCACGACCGGAGGCGGCGCTGCATGGGCTCTGGGGCGGAAGGCGCGGCTCGGTATCCACCGGTTCGAGGTCGGCGGCGCTCTCTTCGTCCGGTGGCGTGGGTGTGCGTCGTACCCGACTCTCCGCCACTTGCGGCGGCGTGGCAGGGCACATCCCATTCTGTTCCCCTCTGTCGTTTGGGGCCGGAGGGCAGGTAACGCTGTAGTCCGCTTCGGGGCCGGTGTTGCATTGTCCGCCAGCACCGCGCCGGCAGTCGATCTGGTCTTGTCTATTGGGCAGCTGCAGGGGCAGTCTAGCATCGGCCGGCTCGGGCTCGTCATCCTCGTTCCTCACGTTGTCCGCCCTGGCCTTGGGCGACTTCGCATTTCGATGCCGACGGTAGTATACACACAGGTTCGGGTACAGGCAAGGCGACCCCGTACATGCGAGCACGGGGCGGGATACCGGGGGTGTGGGAACTGGTTGGTCCGGCTCCGTGTGCAGAGTCGTAGGCGAGACAGGCGATTCATTGTCACCGGCCGTGCTGGTAACCGAGGGCTCCAGCGCGTCGCTATCGTCGGGAGCAGCATCGACATCTTCGTCTGCTCAGATATGTCAACATACTGGCCTGTTAAGAAATGCAAGATCCGGGCACATACCTGGACCAGCAACGAGGCCGGATTTAACCTTACTGCGCGCACCTGGCAGAAGCCCGTCATCCGCCGGTTCGAGCTCGCTGGTGTTCTCGTCGCCTGGCAGCGTGGGAATGGGTGCCCGGCTCTCCACCACTTGCGGCGGCACGGCAGGACAAACTCCACTCTGCTCTCCTCTGTCGTCTGGAATCGGATGACGATGTGCTAGGTTGCTCGTCTGATCGCTGTCGCCATGGTGCGGAAAGAGGAAGCAGCTATCGGACGTCTGCTATGGACCCTGGGGCCGACAAAGAGGGTCGGGTTCTGCAGCGTTGTATGCGCTCTTGGCGGCACGTCTGGCTTGCGACCTCCGCCGGAGCGCCGCGGGTGAAAATGGATACCGCCGATCCTCCTCCTCGATGTCAAGGCATATGGAACCGTCACGATTCGACGTCGTTCCGCATGGCTTTTCGGGCGGCCGAGAACTACGCTGCATTCCATCGCCATGGTGTGTGGCTCCGTGTTCGGCGAGGGAGGCGGCGTCCGTCTCTAGAACGGTGGCATCGTGCGAAGTGTTGTCGGCGGCGGATGCCGGTCCTGGCCCGAACTCAGCACAGCCGGCCAGCCGTTGCTGCTGGTTTGCAAACTCGCCGTCCAGGCCAGGCCTACTGGTAACTGAAGGTTCTGGCACGTCGCTATCGTCGGAAGCGGCGTCGACACGATTGCCTGCTCAGACATGTCAATACACTGGCCTGCCGAGAAATGCGAGATCCAGGCACATACCTGTACCAGTAACACGGCGAGATTCAACCTTGCACGCCTTTAGCACAAGCTCGTCAAGCGACTCGAAAGATGTGTCGGATCGGCCATCGAGATCATCAAATTCGTCGTTGCTTGGGATCAGAATGGCATCGACCTACGACTCCCCGGCACCACCGCGTTGAGGATCGTATACATCCTGCAGCAACGGCGGGTGCAAAGGAACCCCAAAGATCGCTACAGAGGGGCCCCCCTTTCGAACCCAAGGACCACGGCTCGCAGGCTTGCGGCCTGTCGCCGCAGCAGGGTTGTAAAAGGTCTGGTTGTCGAGGGAGACTGACATTGCGCTCCTGGCTGGATATCGCGTTGTTGAAGTGGAGAGGGGATGGGAAAGGCTGCAAGAAGAACAGTTCCCAGGGGCATTTGGCGTGCAAGCTGGCCATCTTCGTCCTGCTGGGGCGCCGGGGAACGAGCGCAATATATTTGCGTACGTGGAGAAAGACAGACTCGACCTCAAAACCGGCAAGGAACCTGGACCCGGCCCTCCATTCTCTCCTCCTCTCCACCATCCCGACGGGCTCGCAGGAAACGTGCTCGGTCGTGAAACGCCTCGTTGTATACAGGACTCAGGGGGTATGGGGGTCGCCGGGGTTGCCGAAGTTGTGTATGACGGGTGGCGGGGGAGGAGGACGAGGCATCGGCTCACCGGTCCCTCGTAACTCTGCCAATCATGCAATTGCCGAGACAGCAAGGAGAGGCCCGGGCAAAGGGGAGCGGCCGCAGGACGTCGTATCGCCACGAATCACGACCCTTGACCAAGGTCGCATGTTCCACGAGGTCGCCAGAGGTCACCCAGAGCGGCTTCGCCGAAGTAGTGTTGACGCGTGTCCTCCTGCGACGCCTTCCCGAATCCGTCTGTATGCGCCTTCCCCCTCCTTGTTCTGCCTCTGGCACCGCCCGTGGTAAGGCAGAATCTCGTCATCTCTACAGGCCCGATCTGCCTCGCCGTCGCAAGAGCGGAGGCAGCAAGGCCACGTCATCTCTTCGGGAGCCGCATCGGTCGGCCGTGTCAGCAAGGTCTTGCAACCCCTACCGACTACATCCTGGATCCGGCGGCATATAGCCTGAAAATAGACCGCAGCTAGGTCAGGAGGTCAATCCGCCGCTTTCGGAACCGACCGCCTACATGTCTCGCCGCAGCCGCGCTAGCATTCGGTCCGATTGTGGCCAAGGGAGGTTCTCCGATCTGCAGACTGAGACGCCTGGATGTGCCAAGCGAGAAGAGGCCTCCGGATGTGTCGGCATTTGACGCAACCAGTACCTGCGGCAATTTTGTGACCGGTCAGGATGGGCAAGCCTTACGAGTTGAATGGTGGCCTACCTGGTGGACATGGGTTCTGATCCTGCGGGCGAATGGAGGTAACCTGGCGGACAGGGCGATGGGCGATGGGCGAGATGGGATGCCGCTCAGGAGGAAAAACAAGCGGAAGTTGAGCGGCACCGAACAGAGAGGAAGCTCGAGGTCGAGCCGGAGTCGATGGTGCTGGAGTCCAGTCAAGTGTTGCCGTGGACGAAATGCGCCGTAAAGGCTAGAACATCTCGGCCGAGGGCTCGGGAGAAAGAACTACAAAACCCAGTATCGCTGCGCGAGGCGGGCGACGGCATGCAGCTCGGGGACGCCAAAGAGGGAAAGGACAAGGCATCCAGCTTGGGCGAAACGGGTATCAGAGCGTGGGCGACGCTGGCGAGCTGCAGGATGAAGGGGGCCAGGGGGGAGAGCGAAGGAAATGAGGAGGCAGGGACCGAGCGAAGGCGATGTGGGAGGGAGAAAGTTAAGAGTACAAAAAAGGGACGTCGGAGAGGAGGGGCTCTATTTATGCGGCGCGCGCGGCGGGACCGTGCGAGGACGCGAATCTGACGGAGCGCCATACCCGATCCGGAAGGCCGCCGTTTCCGGATGCAGCGACAGCATGTTGAACATTACAAAACCAAAAGCAAAACAAAGCAGGTATCTACTTTCTTTCTGCGAACTCGGAGAAAGAGTCAGTCATTTCCGGATGAAGTGATGCATCTCCCCGCTACACGAAATAAAATGAATGCATGATCAAGACATCAAAGTTCGTCAATCGACCCAACATCTTTCTGGCGCTACTTCAACCATTGAGAGGAGAGATCAGCATGCCCAAGGCGCCGATTAAGCGGTTCTATACCCGTGGATGCATACAGCTGTCTCGTGCATGCGCACCGCGACCTTGTGTCTTCTAATTCTTCACTGGCCTGCCAGCAGAGATTCGACTTCATATCTACTCAATGATTCTTTGCGTTTGGCGTGCCTTTGATGTCGCGGGTATGTGGTAAAGTTTGACCGACCGGCCGTTACTTTTACAGAGTCAACACCTTTTGTATACTTGAGCTGTGCGATGTCTATAACCAGCAAATAAACGACATTTCGCTTAATCCAGGCTACAATTGGTATACAATAGTGCTTACTCACTCATCCAATCTCTGACGCTGCCTTACGTATTCCCCAGTTTATCCCACACCGGGCCGAGTCAGGGTGAGTTCGACAGAGAGTTTCATTTCCCCAGCAGTGATTTATTTCCTCGGAAATCTCACACCACACGGAACCACGAGCTAACCCGGCCTCCTTTGCGATCAGGCTTTTGTCCATCGGCAGAAATGCCCAGTCAGTCCGCAGCCTTCGTAAGTGACTCTCAAGAACATCTTCGAGTTATCCATTCTCTTTTCCCCTCGAAAAAGAAAGGTGCGTGGCAGAGAATGCGGCTGTCAATCCGGTCTCTTCTCGCTCAAATGTCTGTGACATTTACATGCGCACCGAGTGCCCCTTCGCCCACTACACTGCGGTGCTGCTGCTCCCTACCGTGGCCCGCCTAGCGCCCAACGTCGCCCGACTGAGCCTCATCCCCGAAAGCTACCGGAACTTGCAGGTGCCCTTTGGCAACTTCGGGCTCCCTATCTACCGCTTACACCCCACCTACGTCGAGACACACTCACTGTGACATGTGCCGGCTGTACTGCGCCCTGATGGGCAAGGCTGTTGCTGCCGAGATTGAGGTCGAAACCAACGGCAGCAGTTGGACCGCGAACGAGCAGAACAAAAAGTGCGCCAAGGTAAACAACCGCAACAGCAACAACTACAACAACCTGCACACCCGGCAGCCACTGTTCCCTTCTTTGCAGCTCTTACAGCTTGTAGGCCCCGAGGACTCTACGACACTGGATCACGTTTGCGCAGAGTTGGGCGGCCGCGTGCACGTACTCAAAGGGCTCGTAGATGGCCGCGAGATGTCGGGCAGCATCATGTGGCTGTGGGACGGTGTCGAGCGGTGGATTCGCTGGTACGATGCCGGGCCTGAGCGCCTGGCTAACAGCACCGGCGGCTTGCTTTTTTTTTTTTTTTTTTTTTTT